>JBBPDJ010037096.1:0-11446 GCA_037974625.1 Cucumis cinereus
ATATAGGTCGCTAAGATTGAAACTTGTGGTAGGATGAATGTGCGGACCAAAACGGACGAAAATCGACCAGTGGTATAGCTTTCGAAAAATGGACCAAAGTTCGACCTAAAATGCATTTCTAGGTTTAAAATGGGCTCATTTAGAGGAATGTTGAAGTTTTTCCCAAAAATAAACGATCAAAGACGTCCCAAACTCAGTTTCTGCTTTAGGGAAAAAATGACCTGCAACGGTTTCCCTTAAGTATTTTCGCCCTACACCACTTAGTTCAAGATTTCTTCCCTTAGAACACGGATCCATGACCCTAAACATGTCTCTGACACATTTGCATGAACTATATGGGTCGCGAAGAGAGAAACTTGTGGTAGAATTGACGTGCGGACCCAAACGGACGAAAGTCCACCAATACTATGGCCTTCGAAAAATGGACCAAAGTTCGGCAAAAAATGCATTTCTAGCTACAAACCGGGGTCATTTAGTGTAGATGTTAAGTTTTTCCCAAAAAATAATTTACGAAATACGTCCCAGACTCGGTTTCTGGTTTTGGGAACTAACTATCCAGAAATGATTTTCCTTTGGTATTTTCGTCCTACACCCCATAATTCAAAGATTTTAGGCTAAAAAATGCGCGTACTTAAACCTAAACATTTCTCTGACACATTTGCATGAACTATATAGGTCGCTAAGATTGAAACTTGTGGTAGAACGAATGTGCGGACCAAAACGGTCGACAATCGACCAGTGGTATAGCTTTCTAAAAAAGGATCAAAGTTCGACCTAAAATGCATTTCTAGGTTTAAAATGGGTTCATTTGGAGGAATATTGAAGTTTTTCCCAAAATAAACGATCAAAAACGTCCCAGGCTCAGTTTCTGCTTTGGGGAACAAAATGACCAGCAACGATTTCCCTTTTGTATTTTTGTCCTACACCCCGTAGTTCAGGGATTCTTGCCTCATAAACATGCGTCCAAGACCCTAAACATGTCTCTGACACATTTGCATGAACTATATGGCTCGCGAAGAGAGAAAATTGAGGTAGAACTGACGTGCGGACCAAAACGGACGAAAGTCTACTAATACTATGGCCTTTGAAAAATGGACCAAAGTTCGGCCTAAAATGCATTTCTAGCTAAAAACCGGGCTCATTTGGAGTAATTGTTAAGTTTTCCCAACAAATAATTAACGAAAGAAGTCTCAGACTCGGTTTCTGCTTTTGGGAACAAGCCATCCAGAAACGCTTTCCCTTTGGTATTTTGGTCCTAAACCCCATAGTTCAGAGATTCTTGGCTAAGAAATGAGCGTCCTTCACCCTAAACATGTCTCTGACGCATTTGCATGAACTATATAGGTCGCTAAGATTGAAACTTGTGGTAGGACGCATGTTCGGACCAAAACGAACGATAATCGACCAATGGTATAGCTTTCTAAGAATGGACCAAAGTTTGACCTAAAATGCATTTCTAGGTTTTAAATGGGCTCCTTGTTTTCCGAAAAAATAAACGATCAAAGACGTCCGAGACTCAGTTTCTTCTTAGGCAACAAAATGACCTGCAACGGTTTCCCTTTGGTTTTTTCCACCTACACCATGTAGTTCAGGGATTCTTGCCTCAGAAACACGCGTCCATGACCCTAAACATGTCTCTGACACATTTGCATGAACTACATAGGTCGCTAAGATTGAAACTTGTGGTAGGACGAATGTGCAGATCAAAACGGAAGAAAATCGACCAGTGGTATAGCTTTTTAAAAATGGACCAAAGTTCGACCTAAAATGTGCATTTCTAGGTTTAAAATGGGCTCATTTGGAGGAATGTTGAAGTTTTTCCCAAAAATAAACGATCCAAGACGTCCCAGACTCAGTTTCTGCTTTGGGAAACAAAATAACCTGCAACGATTTTCCTTTGGTATTTTCACCCTACACCCTGTAGTCCTTGGATTCTTGCCTCAGAAACATGCGTCCATGACCCTAAACACGTCTTTGTCACAATTACATGAACTATATGGGTCGCGAAGAGAGAAACTTGAGGTAGAACTACCGGGCGGACCAAAACGGACGAAATTCGACCAATACTATGGCCTTTGAAAAACGGATAAAGTTCGCCTAAAATGCATTTGTAGCTACAAACCGAGCTCATTTGAAGTAATTGTTAAATTTTCCAAAAAAAAAAATTTACGAAAGACGTCCTAGACTCAGTTTCTGCTTTTGGGAACAAACTATCCAGAAACGATTTCCGTTTGGTATTTTCGTCCTACACCCCATAGTTCAGAGATTCTTGACTTAGAAATGCACGTCCTTGACCCTAAACATGTCTCTGACACATTTGCATGAACTATATAGGTCGTTAAGAATGAAACTTGTTGTAGGACGAATGTGCGGACCAAAACGGACGAAAATCAATCAGTGGTATAGCTTTCTAAAAATGGACCAAAGTTCGATCTAAAATGAATTTCTAGGTTTAAAATGGGCTCATTTGGAGGAGTGTTGAAGTTTTTCCCAAAAATAAACGATCAAAGATGTCCCAGACTAAGTTTCTGCTTTAGAGAACAAAATGACCTACAACAGTTTTCCTTTAGTATTTCGTCCTACACCCCGTAGTTCATGGATTCTTGCCTCAGAATCACGTGTCCATGACCCTAAACATATCTTTGACACATTTGCATGAACTATATGGGTCGCGAAGAGAGAAACTTGAGGTAGAACGGACATACGGACCAAAACGGACGAAAATCGACCAATGGTATAACTTTCTAAAAATGGGCAAAAGTTCGACCTAAAAAGAATTTCTAGGTTTAAAATGGGATCATTTGGAGGAATGTTGAAGTTTTTCCCAAAACTAAACGATCAAAGACGTCCCAGACTAAGTTTCGGCTTTGGAGAACAAATGACCTACAACGATTTCCCTTTAGTATTTTCGTCCTACACCCCGTAGTTCAGGGATTCATGCCTCAGAAACACGCGTCCATGACCCTAAATATGTCTCTGACAAAGTTTCATGAACTATGTGGGTCGTGAAGAGACAAACTTGAGGTAGAACTGACATGCGGACCAAAATGGACGAAAGTCCACCAATACTATGGCCTTCGAAAAATGGACCAATGTTCGGCCTAAAATGCATTTCTTGCTATAAACCGGGCTCATTTGGAGTAATTGTTAAGTTTCTCCCAAATAATAATTTACAAAAGACGTCCCAGACTCGGTTTCTGGTTTTGCGAACAAATTATCTGGATACGATTTCCTTTTGGTATTTTCGTCCTACACCCCATAGTTCAGAGATTCTTTGTTCAGAAATGCTCGTCCTTGACCTTAAACGTGTCTCTGACACATTTGCATGAACTATATAGGTCGCTAAGATTGAAACTTGTGGTAGGACGATTGTGCGAACCAAAACGAACGAAAATCGACCTGTTGTATAGACTCAACATGGACCAAAGTTCGACCTAAAATGCATTTTTAGGTTTAAAATGGGCTCATTTAGAGGAATGTCGAAGTTTTTCCCAAAAATAAACAATCAAAGACATCCCGAACTCAGTTTCTACTTGAGATTGTTGGCTCATAAATGCGCGTCCTTGATCCTAAACATGTCTCTGACACATTTGAATGAACTATATAGGTCGTTAAGATTGAAACTTGTGGTAGGTTGAATGTGCGGACGAAAATCGACCAGTAGTATAGCTTTCTAACAATGGACCAAAGTTCGACCTAAAATGCATTTCTAAGTTCAAAATGGGCTCATTTGGATGAATGTTGAATTTTTTCTCAAAAAGAAACGTTCAAAGACGTCCCAGACTGAGTTTCTGCTTTGGGGAACAAAATAACCTGCAACGGTTTCCCTTTTGTATTTCCGTCCTCTACACCCCGTAGTTCGGGGTTCTTGTCTCAAAAAGACGCGTCCATGACCTTAAACACGTCTCTAACACATTTGCATGAACTATATGGGTCGAAGAGAGAAAATTGAGGTAGAACTTACGTGCAGACTAAAACGGACGAAAGTCCACCAATACTATGGCCTTCGAAAAATGGACCGAAGTTCGGCCTAAAATGCATTTTAGCTACAAACCGGGCTCATTTGGAGTAATTGTTAAGGTTTTCCAAAAAAGTTATTTACGAAAATAATGCCAGATTCGGATTCTGCTTATGGGAACAAAATATCATGAAACGATTTCCCTTTGGTATTTTCGTCCTACACCCCATTCTTCAGAGATTCTTGGCTCAGAAATGTGCATCCTTGACCCTAATCATGTCTTTGACACATTTGCATGAACTATATAGGTCGCTAAGATTGAAACTTGCGGTAGGACGAATGTGCGGACCAAAACGGACAAAAATCGACCAGTAGTATAACTTTCCAAAAATGGAACAAAGTTCGACCTAAAATGCATTTCTAGGTTTAAAATGGGCTCATTTGGAGAAATGGTTAAGTTTTTCCCAAAAAATAAACGAAAAAAGACGTCCTAGACTCAGTTTCTGCTTTGGAGAACAAAATGATCTGCAACGATTTCCCTTTGGTATTTTCGCCCTACAACCCGTGGTCTAGGGATTCTTGCCTCAGAAACATGCGTCCATGACCCGAAGCATGTCTCTGTCACAATTGCATTAGCTATATGGGTCGCGAAGAGAGAAACTTGAGGTAGAACTGACGTGCATACCAAAACGGACGAAAATCCACCTACTATGGCCTTCGAGAAATGGACCAAAGTTCGGCCTAAAATGCATTTCTAGCTACAAACCGGGCTCATTTGGGGTACTGTTAAGTTTTCCCAAAAAATAATTTACGAAAGACGTTCCAGACTCGGTTTCTCCTTTTGGTATTTTCGTCCTACACCCCATAGGTCACAGATTCTTTGCTCAGAAATGCGCGTCCTTGACCCTAAACATGTCTTTGACACATTTGCATCAACTATATAGATCACTAAGATTGAAACTTGTGGTAGGACGAATGTGCGGACCAAAATGGACGAAAATCGCCTGTGGTATAACTTTCTAAAAATGGACCAAAGTTCGACCTTAAAAGCATTTCTAGGTTTAACATGGGCTCATTTGGAGGAATGTTGAAGTTTTTCCCAAAAATAAACGATCAAAGACGTCCCACACTCAATTTCTACGTTGGGGAACGAAATGACCAACGATTTCCCTTTGGTATTTTCGTCCTGCACCCCGTAGTTCAGGGATTGTTGCCTCAGAAACACGCGTCCATGACCCTCAACACGTCTCTGACACATTTGCATGAGCTATATGGGTCGCGAAAAGAGAAACTTGAGGTAGAACTGGCGTGCGGACCAAAACGGACGAAAGTCCACCAATACTATGGCCTTCGAGAAATAGACCAGTTCGGACTAAAATGCATTCTAGCTACAAACCGGGCTCATTTGGGGTAATTGTTAAGTTTTTCCAAAAAAGTAATTTACGAAAGACGTCCAAGACTCGGTTTCTACTATTGGTAACAAACTATCCATAAAAGATTTCTCTTTGGTACTTTCGTCCTACACCCCATAGGTCACAGATTCTTGGCTCAGAAATGCGCGTCCTTGACCCTAAACATGTCTCTGACACATTTGCATGAACTATATAGATCGCTAAGATTGAAATTTGTGGTAGGACGAATGTGCGGACCAAAACGGACGAATATCGACCAGTGGTATGGCTTTCTAAAAATGGACCAAAGTTCGACCTAAAATGCATTTCTAGGTTTAAGATGGGCTCATTTGGAGGAATGGTTAAGTTTTTTCCAAAAATAAACGATCAAAGACGTCTCAGACTCAGTTTCTGTTTTAAGGAACAAAATGACCTGCAACGGTTTCCCTTTGGTATTTTTGTCCTACACCCCATAGTTTAGGGATTCTATGGCCTTCGAAAAATGGACCAAAGTTCGGCCTAAATTGTATTTCTAGCTACAAATCGGGCACATTTGGAGTAATAGTTAAGTTTTCCCGAAAAATAATTTACGAAAGACGTCCGAGACTCGATTTTTTCTTTTGGGAACAAACTATCCAGAAACGATTTTCCTTTGGTATTTTCGTCCTATATCCCATAGTTCAGAGATTGTTGGCTCAGAAATGCGCGTCCTTGACCCTAAACATGTCTTTGACACATTTGCATGAACTATATAGGTCTCTAAGATTGAAACTTGTGGTAGGACGAATGTGCGGATCAAAACGAACGAAAATCGACCAGTAGTATAGCTTTCTAAAAATGGACCAAAGTTCGACCTAGAATGCATTTCTAGGTTTAAAAGGGGCTCATTTGGAGGAATGTTGAAGTTTTTCCACAAAATAAACAATCAAAGACTTCCCAGACTCAGTTTCTGCTAACACCCTATTGTTCAGGGATTCTTGCCTCACAAACATGCGTCCATGACCCTAAACATGTCTCTGACACATTTACATGAACTATATGGGTCGCGAAGAGAGAAACTTGATGTAAAACTGACGTGCGGACCAAAACAGACGAAAGTTTACCAATACTATGGCCTTCGAAAAATGGACCAAAGTTCGGCCTAAAATGCATTTCTAGCTACCAATCGGGCTTATTTGGAGTAATTGTTAAGTTTTTCCCAAAAAATAATTTACGAAAGACGTCCAAGACTTGGTTTCATCTTTTGGGAACAAACTATCCAGAAACGATTTCCCTTTGGTATTTTCGTCCTACACCCCATAGTTCAGAGATTCTTGGCTCAGAAATGCTCGTCCTTGACCCTAAACATGTCTCTGACGCATTTGCATGAACTATATAGATCGCTAAGATTGAAACTTGTGGTAGGACGAATGTGCGGACCAAAACAGACGAAAATCGACTAGTGGTATAGCTTTCTAAAAATGGACCAAAATTCGACCTAAAATGCATTTCTAGGTTTAAAATGGGCTCATTATGAGGAATGTTGAAGTTTTTCCCAAAAATAAATGATCAAAGACGTTCAAGACTCAGTTTCTTGGGGAACAAAATGACATGTAACGGTTTCCCTTTAATATTTTCGTCCTACACCCCATAGTTTAGAGATTCTAGGCTCAGAAACGTGCGTCGTTGTCATTAAACATGCCACTGACACAATTTGGATGAACTATATAGGTCGCTAAGATTGAAACTTGTGGTGGGACGAATGTGTGGACCAAAACGGACGAAAATCGAGCAGTGGTATAGCTTTCTAACAATGGACCAAAGTTCGACCTAAAATGTATTTTTAGGTTTAGAATGGGATCATTTTGAGGAATATTGAAGTTTTTCCCAAAAATAAACGATCGAAGACGTCCCAGACTCAGTTTCTGCTTTGGGGAACAAAATGACTTGCAACGATTCCCTTTGGTATTTTCACCCTACACCCCGTAGTTCAGAGATTTTTGCCTCAGAAACACTCGTCCATGACCCTAAACATGTCTCTGATACATTGGCATGAATTATATGCGTCGCGCAGAGAGAAACTTAAGGTGCAACTGACGTGCGGATTAATACGGACGAAAGTCCACCAATACTATGGCCTTCGAAAAATGGTCCAAAGTTCGACCTAAAATGTATTTCTAGCTATAAACCGGGCTCATTTGTAGTAAATGCTAACTTTTTCCCAAAAAATAATTTACGAGAGACGTCCTAGACTCGGTTTCTGCTTTTGGGAACAAACTATCCAGAAACGATTTCTCTTTGGTATTTTCGTCCTACACCCCATAGTTCAAAGATGCTTGGCTCAGTAATGCACGTCCTTGACACTAAACATCATTTGCATGAACTATATAGGTCGCCAAGATTGAAACTTATGGTAGGACGAATGTGCAGACCAAAACGGGCGAAAATGGACCATAGTTCAGAGATTCTTGCCTCACAAATGCTCGTCCTTGACCCTAAACATGTGTCTGACACAATTGCATAAACTATATATGTTATAAGATTGAAACTTGTGGTCGGACGAAAGTTCGACGTTAAATGCATTTCTAGGTTTAAAATGGGCTAATTTAGAGGAATGTTGAAGTTTTTCCCAAACATAACGATCAAAGACATCCTAGATTCAGTTTCTGCTTTTGGGAACAAATGACCTGCAACGATTTCCCTTTGGTATTTTCGTCCTACACCCCGTAGTTCAGGGATTCTTGCCTCAGAAACACGCGTCCATGACCCTAAACATGTCTCTGACACATTTGCATGAACAATATGGGTCGCGAAGAGAGAAACTTGAGGTGAAACTGACTTGCGGACCAAAACGAAGAAAGTCCACCAATACTATGGCCTTCGAAAAATAGACCAAAGTTCTGCCTAAAATGCATTTCTAGCTACAAACCGGGCTCATTTGGAGTAATTGTTAAGTTTTTCCCAAAAAATAATTTACGAAAGACGTCCCAGACTCGGTTTCTGCTTTTGGGAACAAACTATCCAGAAACAATTTTCTTTTGGTATTTTCCTCCTACACCGCATACTTCAGAGAGTCTTGGCTCAGAAATGCACGTCCTTGACCCTAAACATGTCTCTGACACATTTGCATGAACTATATAGGTCGCTAAGATTGAAACTTGTGGTAAGACGAATGTGCAGACCAAAACGGGCGAAAATCGACCAGTGGTAAAGCTTTCTAAAAATTGACCAAAGTTCGACCTAAAATGCATTTCTAAGTTTATAATGGGCTCATTTGCATGAATGTTGAAGTTTCTCCATAAAATAAACGGTCAAAGACGTCCCAGACTCAGTTTCTGCTTTGGGAACAAAATGACCTGTAACGATTTTCGTCCTACACCCTGTAGTTAAGAGATTCTTGCCTCAGAAACACGCGTCCATGACCCTAAACATGTCTCTGACACATTTGCATGAACTATGTTGGTCTCGAAGAGAGAAACTTGAGGTAGAATTGACGTGCAGACAAAAATGGACAAAAGTCCACCAATACTATGGCCTTCAAAAATGGACCAAAGTTCGACGTAAAATGCATTTCTAGCTACAAAACGGGCTCAGTTGGAGTAATTGTTAAATTTTTCCCTAAAAATAATTTACGAAAGACGTCACAGACTCAGTTTCTGCTTTTGGGAACAAACTATCCAGAAACGATTTCTCTTTGGTATTTTCGTCCTACAACCCATAGTTCAGAGTTTCTTGGCTCAGAAATGCGCGTCCTTGACACCAAACATGTCTCTGACACATTTGGATGAACTATGTGGGTCTCGAAGAGAGAAACTTGAGGTAGAACTTACGAGCGGAAGAAAACGGACGAAAGTCCACCAATACCATGGCCTTCGAAAAATGGACCAAAGTTCGCCTAAAATGCATTTCTAGCTACAAACCGGGCTAATTTGGAGTAATTGTTAAGTTTTTCCCAAAAAATAATTCACAAAATACGTCCTAGACTCGGTTATTACTTTTGGGAACAAACTATCTAGAAACGATTTTCCTTTGGTATTTTCGTCCTACACCCCATGGTTCAGAGATTCTTGCCTCACAAATGCTCGTCCTTGACCCTAAACATGTCTCTGACACATTTGCATAAACTATGGCCTTTGAAAAATGGACCAAAGTTCTGCCTAAAATGCATTTCTCGCTACAAACCGGGCTCATTTGGAGTTATTGTTAAGTTTTTCCCAAAAAGTAATTGACGAAAGACGTCCCAGACTCGGTTCGGCTTTTGGAAACAAATTATCCAGAAACGATTTACCTTTGGTATTTTCGTTCTACACCCTATCGTTCAGAGATTCTTGGCTCAGAAATGCGCGTCCTTGACCCTAAACATATCTCTGACACTTGCATGACTATATAGATCGCTTGGTAGGACGAATCTGCGGACCAAAACGGATGAAAATCGACCAGTGGTATAGCTTTCTAAAAATGGACCAAAGTTCGACCAAAAATGCATTTCTAGGTTTAAAATGGGCTCATTTGGAGGAATGTTGAAGTTTTTCCCAAAAATAGACGATCAAATATGTCCCAGACTCTATTTCTCCTTTGGGGAACAAAATCACCTGCAAAGGTTTCCCTTTGGTATTTTCGTCCTACACCTCGTTGTTCACGGATTCTTGCCTCAGAAACATGCATCCAAGACCCTCAACATGTCTCTGACACATTTGCATGAACTCTATGGGTCGCAAAGAGAGAAACTTGAGGTAGAACTGACGTGGGGACCAAAACAGACGAAAGTCCACCAATACTATGGCCTTCAAAAAATGGACCAAAGCTCGGCCTAAAATGCATTTCTAGCTACAAACCAGACTCATTTGGAGTAATTGTTAAGTTTTTCCCAAAAAATAATTTACGAAAGACGTCCCAGACTCGGTTTCTGCTTTTGGGAACAGACTATCCAGAAACAACCCTTTGGTATTTTCGTCCTACACCCCATATTTCAGAGATTCTTGGCTCAGAAACGCGTGTCCTTGACCCTAAACATGTCTCTGACACCTTTGCATGAACTATATAGGTCGCTAATACATCCCAGACTCAGTTTTTGCTTTAGGGAACAAAATGACTTGCAACGATTTCCCTTTGGTATTTTTGTCCTACACCCCGTAGTCCAGGAGTTCTTCCCTCACAAACACGCGTCCATGACCCGAAGCATGTCTCTGACACAATTGCATGAACTATATGGGTCGCGAAGAGAGAAACTTGAGGTAGAACTGACGTGCGGACCAAAACGGACGAAAGTCCACCAATACTAGCCTTCGAAAAATGGACCAAAGTACGGCCTAAAATGCATTTCTAGCAATAAACCGGGCTCATTTGGAGTAATTGTTAAGTTTTTCCCAAAAAATAAGTTACAAAAGACGCCCAGACTCGGTTTTTGCTTTTGGGCACAAACTATCGAGAAACGATTTCCCTTTGGTATTTTCGTCCTACACCCCATATTTAAGAGATTCTTGGCTCAGAAATGCGCGTCCTTGACCCCAAACATGTCTCTGACACATTTGCATGAACTATATAGGTCGCTAAGGTTGAAACTTGTGGTACGACGAATGTGCGGACCAAAACGGACGAAAATCGACCAGTGGTATAGCTTTATAAAAATGGACCAAAGCTCGAACTAAACTGCATTCCTAGGTTTAAAATGTGCTCATTTGGAGGAATGTTGTAGTTTTTCCCTAAAATAAACGATCAAAGACGTCTCAGACTCGGAATGACCTGCAACGATTTCCCTTTGGTATTTTCGTCCTACACTCCGTAGTTCATGGACTCTTGCCTCAAAAACACGCGTCCATGACCCTAAACATGTCTCTGACACATTTGCATGAACTCTATGGGTCGCGAAGAGAGAAACTTGAGGTAGAACTGACGTGCTGACCAAAACGGACAAAAGTCTACCAATACTATGGCCTTCAAAAAATGGACCAAAGTTCGGTCGAAAAATGCGTTTCTAGCTATAAACCGGGCTCATTTGCATGAACTATATAGGTCGAAAATGTATTTCTAGCTATAAACCGGGCTCATTTCTACCTCAATTTTCTCTTTGCGACCTATATAAATCATGCAAATGTGTCAGAGACATGTTTAGGGTCAT
>JBBPDJ010037097.1:0-11433 GCA_037974625.1 Cucumis cinereus
GTATTTTTTCAATGTATGGTATTTTAAAGTTTTTCAAAATAAAATTGAGATGATTCTGGATTTCTTCCGCTGTGATGAGTTTTTATCCCATCAGATGGAAGGTTAAGGTACCCTCTCTTAGCTTGGGTTTGTAGCATTCTCTCTTGAATTCATGCATTTTTGAGATTTGAACCTAATTTAATTTATTGACAGCTCAAATTCTATTTTTGATGATTATGTTCTTATTGTCGGACGCATGGAGACTTTATGACGAATGCATTTAATTATGTGCAATTATCTTTTTAAGATGAACGTAATTCAATTAGAAGCAAAAAGTTAAGTTAGCTTGCAAAATCAATTAGATCTTGTATTGCTTTAATGGACTTAGGATTGAACTTGATGATTATCTAATTAGGTGTATAAAAATTAGGCTTTCAACCTAACTTAGCCATTGTTCGTAATGCAATTAGTGTGAATTTGATGCTTAGGACAATTTTGAACATCTTGTATGCATTTTATCGATTTAACTTGCACTCAATGATCAAATGTAATGTATAGGGATACCTACATAACCCAAGCTATGCTTTCTCAATTTGATTTACATTTTTACTTTATTTTTCTTGCAATTTGTTTTCCTAGCGATTGAAACCATCTACAAAACCCCCCTCTTGGTTACCCTCGGGTTGGAAGCAATTTGCTTGAGAAATTTATGTGCTTCCTATGTTCGATCGGAACCTGGCACTAAGACTAGTTCTTAGTGTGTGATTCAGTTAAAACATTTGATTTAGATTTGGACGACGAAATCCACTACATCAGTAGGCGTTAATCCAACTCTTGATACATTTCAAAAACTTGTATCAAAACGAATAAAAGAACTACTCGAGGGGCAAATGTTTGTGGAGTCTATTATACTAAGTAAGTAATATATTTAAAGATAAGTATTTTATCCAAAATAACCTAAGCATGCACTATAGAGACATGTATATGTGGCTAACCTACATTAACTTAGAGCTTAATACTATCCATGTGTTCGACCTTTGTTCTTACCAAGACTACCTCTTAATTGATTTATACCTGGATCAATAAGGAGAAAACTAATTGGGCTGAATTAGCAACATTTTCATGGTTTTCATGATCATCAAATGAACATTTTATTTGGATATATCCAACATTATTTGAGAATGTATAGAGACACACCCACACATTGGTAGATTTTGACTTACATATATTTTAATACTCACATTTCCCCAAACCCTAACAAGCATTCTTAACACACATTACACATAATAGAAAGGCATCCAAATATTTTAGGTAACATTTAGTTGTTTTAGGGGTTTTGGTTGTGGGAAAAATGATAAGCATCGATGGCTTTGGACATCTCGACAAACAAATCCAAGTGGGTTTGAGGTGAAGGCACATTTTCATAAGACTTTTCAAACTCAACAATCCATTTTGCAAAGCTTTCTCCTATTTTGTTTGATCTTCCATTAACAGCTTCAACCTTTGCTCTAAGCATTTTGTAATGCTTTTGCATATCTCCTTCAACAGCTTCATAGATTATGCATTTTTTTGCATCATCCGCAACTTTTATTAACCATTTTTCTGATACAACTTGATCTCCTGTTTAATCGTTAAATTAAAATTTTAAAAAACCCCTTACATATGTATATACTTACACACACAAAATTAAGAATCCAATAGGCTTAAAATTCAATGTTTTAAGTTATATTGATCAATACTAGATACAAAATTTAAACATTTAGGAACTACTAGACACTTTTAAACACTCGTATGATAATACTTACTGTAATATTCATTATTGGTCAACTAATAATGCTCTAGTTTTTGTTTATATTTAGGTTAAATTATATATATATATTCCTAGCCTTTACACGCTGTGTTAAAAATTTCTCTTAAACTCATAAGAAGATGTTCAAAATTAACTTCATTTTCAGTTTAGAATGAAAATCATTAGTGTTTTATGATAAAAGTATCCTTAAACTTTCAAAAGTAAAAAAAAAAACCCCGCTAAATTTAAAAGAAGAAGGAACGTCATTTTCAAATATAACAAAAAAATTTAAACTATTTACAAAATATAGCAAAATCTATCAAATTCTCTATAGCTTATTTATGTGTTTTGCTATATTTTTTAAATAGTTTCACTTTTTTTTTTGTTTTTTTTTTTTGTTTTTGCTATCAACCAGAATTTCTTAAAGAAAAACTAAAAAAAAGAAATAACTTTTTAGTGCCCTTATATGAACATAAACTATTATATTTTATTTACATCCTTGTTTCCTTTGTTTTTAAGATATACTTTATCGCAACTATATGAGATATGTAGTCACTAAAATTGTGTATCATTAGGTAGACATTGTCGTGATTCAATCTGTATTAGATATATTATTTTGAAGCTCGACATTGTTAATAAATTAGTTTAGGTTGTTTATCATCAAAATATTAATTAGTTAATTAAAATTAACTAATATTTGAGATTAAGGTAAAAAGACCAACAAATAACTCTCAATTTTGTGATTTTGTAACTCTATTTTATTAAAAATCACAATGACCTTATCTTGTTCAAGTTTGATTTTGTTACTTGTTAGGCGGTGTTCAAATTTTACATACATCTTAACTAGGCAATACACCAACATTTTTTATTTGCATATAACAAACATTTTCCCAAACCCTAACATAAACATTCTTAATAGAGACATAATAACACACTTTGCACACACAATTTCATATAATTTATAAGAACAAACCAAGTATAAAGCATCCAAACTTTGGGTCACATTTAATTGTTTTAGGGTTTTAGTTATTGGAGAAATAGGCATCAAGTGAAGCCACATTTTCATGAGCCTTTTCAAACTCAACACTCCATTTTGCTAAGCTTCCTCCTACTCTGTTTAACCCTCCATTAATAAGTTCAAGTTTTAGATACAACACTTTTTAAATATTTAGGGCTATCTCCTTTAATAATTTCATAGACTATGTATTCTTCACATCATCCACCCACCCTCAGTACACATATCATCATATTTCAAATTAATAAAACCCTCTTTCTTTATTTTCTCCATATATGAACTTAATATTCAATGAAGATGTATATAAGTATTTGATGTGGGTATACTAGTGGTTGCGATAAGAATTCTTCCACAAAATGTTAAGTGGTAACATAATAATTAACCTTCTTCCTTATAAAGAACTTAAAAAGAATAAAATAGTCATGTTAAAAGTTTGCAAATAAAAGAATTCGCAGAGATAGAAAAGTTTATATTTATATTATATCGTTAGTTAAGAAGGGTCAACCAACGATATAGTCTATCATGAGTATTATTTTTTTTTGTTATATTTATAATTTTTTTTAAAAAATATTTATATAAATTTAATTATTTTTCGTAACATTGTTAGCTGTTGCAATTACACGAAACAAAGGCTAGAAAGGAAGATGTTTTATACATTTTGTCACATATTTCATTCAATCACTGCAAATTGTTTTTGTTAATATTCATAAGAAATTATGGTTAGAAACAAATGAAATTGTGTTGTGATCCACGATTTCTACTTCCTATATTTTGAAGCTTTGATTATCCTTGAAATTAACTTGAAATATTTTTCCGATTTCTACTTGTTATATGAATTTGAATTTAAAGGTTAGAATAGAAAAGTTGAATAGAGAAAAATAAATGATGTGGAATGAATAAGCAGAATAATTAAGGATGGAAAATACAAAAAGCTTGAAAAGGGTGATATAAAAGAGAGGAAATCAAAGACAAAATATATTTAGGATCCGTTTGATAACGTTCTCGTTTTTTATTTCTTATTTATCGTCACTGTTTCTCGTTTTCTGTTTCTTCTCTTTTGAGAATAAAAAACAGAACTATGTTTGATAACTATTCTAATTTTCTATTTCTTAAGAAAAATAAACAGAAATATAAATTTGTTTGATAATTATTTCTTATTTATTGTTTCTTGTTTTTTTTTGTAACAATATATATACATACATACATAGATACATATACATATACATATATATTGTACATTAAACATAAACAAATATTTTATCAAAAGATTGTGTCATCTGATACAAAAAAGTCTCGATGACAACTAAAATATAATAACAAAGTTGTATCATATTCTTCATATGTTGGTTAAATTGGACTGACACTATCATCTCTAACTCAAGTCTTTGTCTTAAATGATATCAAGTCGAATCGAACTTAATTGTATAATTATGTGAACATCGTGGTTGTAAAATATTAAAATCAAGGTAATTGAATGTCTAAGTAAAAAACATTTATATATTTTAAAATTCTACTTGGTTTTCTCTAAAAAAAATTCCACCAGATTTTAGTCATATACTAAAAATGTTAGAATTAAAATAATGTATAAACACGCATATTGCAAGAATTAATATTCAAAAAATGAAATATATAAAAAGTAATAATATACCTATTGAAAATTAAAATAAGATATAAATCTAAATATTAGATAATTTTAAAATTTAAAATTAAAATAAAATATAAATGTAGTGAAATTATTTTGTAAAAAGCAAAATTAATGAAGAAAATTACAAAATATTAAAACAAGTATAAAAGAAAAAATAAATAAATTTTCCTTTCAAATATAAAATAATTAATGTACATATTATAAATTAAAATAATATATAAATTTAATTATAAGAAAAATTCAAAACTCAAAACTAAAATAAAATATAAATATTGAAGAATTTTGTAAATACAAAAATTAACAAAGAAAAAAACAAATAGAGAAATGCAGAAAAACAAATTCTTCAAAAACAATTGAAATAAAATCTAAAATGGTAAAAAAAATTGCTTTAAGTGAGATCCAACATGACTTGCAAGAGGAAGATAATTGTCATAGTTACATAATACCAATGCACCAAAGGTTCATATCCATTATTTAAAAGAATGACAAAATTGAAATAGAAACAAAAACACGAGAAACTATTTTATGTTGTTTCTCAATTTTCGTTCATTTTTAAGGAGTGTTTTTCAAATTTTAGAAACAAAAAACAAGAACAGTTATCAAACAAATCTGTTTCTTAAACAATGAGAAACATGAACAAGTAAAAAAAAACGAGAACGTTACCAAACGAGCCGTTAATGTCTCACCAAGATGGTACCGAAATTGTACAACACTTCCAGCACACAAACTTTGTCCCTCTACAAGCTCAATGCTTTCGTAAACCTCAGGAAACATATTCACTAAATCCCTCAAATGGTTCCTTAAGAACCCATAGAACTTCTCAGCTATACAATATTTTAACTCAACCTTTCCCCCAATGCTATCACTTTCCCTCATTTTTAACTTTTCATTTCATTCAAACTATACCCCAACAGACGGGTTTTATAGTGAATTTGCATTCAATATTTTTGGATTTTATTTCAAACACACCACTTATCATTTTCTTTCTTTTCTTTATTTATTTATTTATTTATTTTAATTATCTTTGTGGCCACATTCCCCCACTACTTAATTGTATTTTAATTTCACTCCTTCTATACGTTTTATCCACAATTTAATTTAACTTTAGGGTAAACTTGGATGAGATGATTTGACTTTGGATTAAATTTTGGAATATGTCCAATTTTTTATTTGAAGTTTTATTCTCAATCTAATTTGACTCAAAGGATAACTACTACAACTTGGTTGATTTGAATTTGTAGTAAAGTTTGGAATATGGACTTAGTGTTAATTTTGGGTCAATTTGAGGTTCTTTGACTTGAGGATAAACTTAGATGATTTAAATTGTGGACTAAATTTTAAAATGTGGATAAATTTTAATTTGAGATTTTACTCAATTTAATCAGGATGAGAGACTAAATTTTATTACTTGAATTTGGGATGAAATTTGACATACCACCAAAATTTTAATTTGAGATTAAATTTAGAATTATTTTGACAAGAGAATAAACTCTGAATAATTTGAATGTGGAGTAAAATTTGGAATAAGACCATTTTTTAAAAAAAAATATTTGCGAGGTAACAGAGATCGAGAGGTGTATTGAGACATCTCAACTACTCATTGAAACCTCTCTAGCATTCTCATCACGTTCAAGATCAAAATTGATGATCCATTAAGTAAAGAAGCAATACAATGCGAACTAGAGCTAGAACAGTTCTAAACGAAGAACGAATTATAGAAAAGCTCTACAATCAAACAGAAATGGAGGCAATGCCATTATTACAAAATAGAGAACTTTTAGAGCACCACAAACCTGCCAAATTAAGATTATATCCTCCCAGAGTTGCCTAGTTGTCCTGCCCCAATTCTTTAAGGTTTGATCTTTCTGCTCGAACCAAAGACACCACAGAGTTGGCACCAATTAATTAATGTGATTACTCAACAAATTGATTCTTCTAGATGTGGTCTTCGTATGAAAAGTGTGGTGAGAACAACATCCATCGATTGTGGATAAACGGAAGCTGCCTCAAATATATCTATAAAACAAGGTCAAATTCATCAGCAAAAACCGCAATAAAAAGATAGTCGAGTGCTTTTGGCATGGGCCTTGCATAAAACACACCAATTTAGTTTGAGGTGAAGAGAATGGAATCTCTTTTGCCATTTATTGATAATATTGTTAGTGCAAGTACTGAAAGCAACAATTAGGCGACTGAATGTTTGGACGCCTAGATCAAATATCGTCTGGAATTTGGTCACCTAGTTAGCTGGTCGCCTAAACTAGTGGATGCCATGATAGTGAACGCCTAGATTGAACACATAGCTAAAAAACAGAAACTTGTTAGATGAAGATTGAGTCACGAACCACGCTCTTTTTAAAACGTTTGCATGTTACTTGACGTTGTTTTAATAAAAACGTCAAGTACTCAAAAGTTTCACGCGACAAGCATTGCGTTTCTTGTAGTAGTGTGGTAGGCAACCGTAAGAAAGCCAAACAAATTTTACTTAAAAAATCGATCAAATATCAAGAAGAAAGAACTTGTTCATAACTTCAAGATTTTGAACCATCCACAATCTAATTGATGAAACTATATTGGAAGTCCTAAACTAAACATACATTCTAACACAAGAATACAAAGAGAAACATAAAATTTAAGAAATAAAATTTGGAGAAATGTCATTCAAACTCAAGTCTTCCTTCTTAGGATTATGGAGACAAAACTCCAATTATGAAGCCCAAATTCAAAGGCCCATTTTTCTTTTACTTAACCCATAAGCTAGCTTTTAATTGGGGCCAACTAGAAGAATAGCGATTTTCAAGTTTCCATTTTGAAAAATGACAAACCTACTTTTTCTTTGTAAAAATGGCAAATTGAATTAAAAATATAATAAATACAAATTTGCAAAAGTCCAACATACCCATAAGTCTAAAGCTAAACAATTACTTTCTACAACTAAAATAAATATAAGTACACTTTAATAAAATCTGATATAAGAGGTTAACCTTTCATCTTCAAGCACGTAAACCCTTCATCTTCAAGCACGCAAAATCCTTCATCTTCAAGCACGCAAAACCCTTCATCTTCAAGCACGCAACCCTTCATCTCCAATCCTTCATCTTTGATATTCCATATGTTGGATTTTATGTCCTAAAACTCGTAGATAGTAAATGTAAATCTTTGACCGTTATTAATAAACAGTTATTATTTCAATTTCAATGAATAGTAGTTGATTATTTCTATCTAATTAACCCAAATCCAATAAACTAACATCCTAAGATATTTTATGAGTCTTGAATAGTATGTGGAGACATACAGGGATTAATGTTCGAGATACATCTTAAAAGATCTATAGTATAAGGATAAGGTTGGACACCTTATTCTGGTAACACTATGGATACGACCCACTTTGTATTTGATACAAACACAATGATCTAATGTGTTCATGTAGGTGACACGCACGTGGGGGTATCCTATGCAATGAGTTTGCATAAGACTGGACCACAAAATAGTAACCACTAGATGTAACCCCGTTGACTAGTTAGATTTCTATTTCAAATAGGATGACTTAGGCAACTTAGTCTTAATCCTGAGTGTATTATGAACTCTTGTTCACGAGGTATTGTCCTTTGATTTGTATGGGTGAGAGTGGCCTGTTTGCCGACTCAATAAGCCTACTATTTTGGGGACAAGATCGAGTGGAGAGCTGGAAACATAATCACAAAAGATGGAATTCACTTCTTTCCGACTTTAGCGTAAGTAGATGAGTGTTCTCTTAATTGGTGTCTCCGGGACTTGAACAAAGGGCCCTACCCTCTCTATAGCACGAGAGGAATTTATGCTTATTGGTTGGACCATAAGCATGTTGTTCATTAGAGGAGCATTGGTATTTAAGGACCAAGAAGTAACTTAGGGGTAAAACGGTAATTTGACCCAACTGGAGTTACGAACACTTGTGAAGGACTAACTTGCTGTTATTGGTCTACATCCGTGGACACAGAAATATATCTACATTGAGAAGAGTTCAGCTGTGAGTCTTTAGAGGAGTGTACACACAGTTAACGAATATTGATTAATGTGGTTAATGAGTGTAGCCAATAATTTTGCAGTAAGGAAAAAAAAAGAGAGAGAGAGAGAGAGGGAGAAGAGAAAAAACTATTCATGGAGGATGTTCACCAATTGTTTCTTATTAAGAAAAATACAAAGACAGAAAGAAAGAGATAAAAATGAATTTGAATTTTGCTTCGGTGGGTGGGGAATATTTGAATATCTTTTGCTAAAATAAACTTTGGCAGAATGAAAAAATTTCATCTGAGTGTGGTGTGAATATAAGTACACATTTCTTGAAGTAGATCTATATAGTGGTGATCATTGATCAGTCGGTGTCAATTTTGGGTTCAAATTGGTGGTAACTAGTTTTGAACAGGTTTCGTGTCTGGTGAATTGAAAAAAAAAAGTACTGAAAGGAGAAGATTAGAAAGAAGAGAGGGAGAAGAAAAGAAGAAAAGAAGAAGAGAAGGAAGAGGAACAAGAGAAAGAAGAGATGAAAGAAGAAAGAGAAGAGAAGAAAGATAAGAGGAGAAAAAAGAAGAAAGAAAGGAAGAAGAAAATAAACGGAGAAAAGGGGAATGGAGAAAGAAGAAGCATGAGAATAGGAAAAAGGTTATACCTAAGGAGCCACAGCACATTGCCATACAACACACATTTATTTATTTGTTTATATTTATTGTTTTTAAAAAAATAATATATTCGGTCGGCTTTATCAACTGACCCAAATGGAGATGTATCATTAAGTCGACTTACTGAAGCTGGTTCGGTTGGTTTCAATCGGATGGCTAGCCTTTTCTATTTTGATGCTCATGCCCATTTCTGTAACCCAATCACGTCTTTACTATGATCTCAGTTACCTTGGGTTCTGTTTTGTTTGTGCTTAGTGAATTTATCTTCATGCTGCAACTGGACACTTTCAATGAGAAGATAGTTTTGGGTGGATTCGCTTTTGGAGAATCTCAGGTGTTAACAAAATACTGGATAATATGAAACATGGCAATTAAGCACTTGTGCATTTAGCTAACAAACTTTCATATGATACTTCCACTGAGATTTAGGAAACAAATGAAAAGAGCACTAAGATTCTAAGTGCTATCAAATCTGATCCACTTCAACCTCTTATTAATCTCCTTAAACCGCATGGCTTGTTGACAGACAGGTCTGATGATTTACTCCAAACCATCTTCTTTTCCACTTGAGAAGTTGGGGACTTACTTTGAATGGTAATTTTGACTTTTTTGTTTGTTCCAATGCCTAGATTGGTCCATGAACTAAGAAGTGGAGAGAAGTATTGGGCCTTGGAAAGGGACCTATGTGGTGCATTGGCGAGCAATGAGAAGGTAATTCTTGTAGTCTGAATTTTTTATTTTTTTATTTCATGCAGGGACTCTTTGTGCTCATGTTGATCTCAACTATTTTGTTTAGGTCTCTGTTGAAGATGTAATGCAGACTATTATGGTTAGGTCTTCATTGGGTTCTTGCGTTCTTGATTATTGTGCGAGGTATTGTCTTTATTCTTTTTGTATTCTTCGTAAGAATTTTACAGGCACAATATAGGTTGCACCTGGATCAAATTTCTTTCTGGCATGTTTTACGATATTCTGGATATATGTGCAGGTTGTAGCAGATTTCTTGTGTCTTACATAAATTAGAATGGACATTCCTTCGATTCATCAGAAGTTGGCTGTCCAAGGTGTAGACAGTTTTGTGGATGATCTGCAGTCGTCTTTGAAAGAAATTGATGTTGCATTGTTTAATGATCTTGATGGATTTTTTAAGAAGCCTTTGAGCATTGAAGATACTCAAAGTTTAGAATTTAAACGTGATGTGAATTGCAGCGATAATTCAAATGATAGAAACAAACAAAAAGAGCTTGAAATTCTCGCGAGCAACTCATCTAAGAAGTGGTTAAGAAAATCAAAATCCTTTCCCCTCCCTGTTGTAACATCCCCTCCTAATGATTCTTCAGACAATGATAAGAAATCACAAACAACGATGGGTGATGTGTTCTGTACTGAGTCTATGCATCAAGCCTTTTCACGATTCATATCTTTACCAGTAAGTTCTTTTCTTCTCAAGATTGTAGTTGTGTCCTGTGTTTATGAATTCTTGTATTCAGTTATGTAGCTTTGCTATCTCTCTTTCTTTTTTTCATGGGAACTATTGATATCATAATTTTTTTTTTTGTCACAAAAGAAAATATGGTCTGGGTATTGAAACTTCTAAGGACAAGCTTTACCAGTTTAACTGACACGATTGATGATCCTAGATTTTATATGCCATATTTTTGTGTTCTTGTGGAGGCAATTCTGTTGTTGCCTGTATGCTTTGCTTTCTAAGTTGTAGCGTTTTGCAATACTGATGTATGAAGTTAATTTGTTCCGCCCTTTTTTCGTTGTCATTTCATGAGCAGTATAACTGGAAGATGATTTTCCCTTTACACAATTATACTACATATTTTGTTTATTCACCCCAAGTGCAGATTTGAGTTTGTTACTTATAAAGCAGCAGATTATATGAGGTCGTTTGTGGTTATATGATATTCACTTATCGAAAATGAATTAGCGAAAATTAAATGTTAGTGAAGCCATTGCATATTTGCATTTTGTCTTACACCTTTTGTTTTCTGACTCAACTTTTAACATCCAGGTGCCTGCGAAGCTCGTATCTGCGACGAAAGGTAGCCGAGCACGACACTATGGGGAGTCATCTAAGATGACTGTGACATAGGCTCCTGATGTCTACGACCCTCCTCAGACATCGTTTATACATAGCTGCCTTATTTAGGATACTAAACACCGTTTTTATGGCCAAATTTATGTGAAATTAAGTTAAGCCAAATAATAAAAGAAACTTATTTTTATGGGACTTATGATTGCGTTTTGCTTACAGGTTGTTACACTGTTCAAATCTTATTTTGGTGGCGCTTTCAATGAAGATGCAATTCGAAACAATTTTGTTCTTATTTACGAGCTC
>JBBPDJ010037098.1:0-11433 GCA_037974625.1 Cucumis cinereus
TCCAATGAGAAATTTAGGAACCCGGATGAAGATCAGAAAAAAGCAGCACTCAAACGAGGCGGGGGATCCATGTGAAGCAGACCGACAATCAGATAAGGAGAGATTCAATCAACCTCAGAGAGGAAAACTAGGGATTTAAGCATAATCAGGTAGCCGGAATCGCGGCAATGAAATCTCGAAACACACAACCACAACAATCAAATAGAAAGACTACGGCGAAAGCACAACCGCATCTCCGCCATGTTGCACAGCCGGAACACAGACCCAAACTCACTAATCCCCTGATTCTAAGATTAGATATCAGTTAGTTCAATGATAGGTCTTTAACAAAGAAAAATAAAGAAATACCTGCCGCATCTTACATATATGAAATTTTCACGATTTTCCCGTTTTTGAACATCACTGAGATAGGCTTTTCCCCGAACCATTGACTGACCCTTGTTCGGGAGGGAGAAGTTTATTCATTCAATGGAGCTTTATTTGTTTGATCTAGTAAGGGGGGTGTTAGAAATAAGCCACCGCCCGACGAAACAGCGGTTTACAACAGAGCGACCCGGGACATCGAGCGAAGAGCTCCAATGCGCGTATTCGGAGCTACGCGGATGCCGTAGTCGCAGAAAGCCGGATCAACATCATGACAACGGCATTCTGGAAACTGTTGGGCCAGCATTGGTGTAATGTCTGGGTGCGTATGGCGGTACAAGAAAGCCCCTACTCCTAACAAGTCGGCTGACAAAGAAAGAAAAAAAGGGTTTCGTCGTCTTTTTCCCGCTTTCACCTTCGATTGCGAAGGGATTTGAGACCGGTTTTCAATTCGCTTCTCTCTCTCCGGCGAGGTTTGAACTTCGCGTGGTGGGAAGGCCTTTGCAATTCGCATCTTCCTGTCCAGCAAAGAAAGTGAAGGGGAGCGGACAGCAAGTTGGAGGACGCTGCAGAACCGCGTGATTGATCCATCTGCGCCATTCCCTAATTGAAGCAAGTTGGAAAGCCTTCAGAGCCTCAGCCCCTACCTTTCTATTTCAAAAAATGAAAGCTGACTAGCAATCGCTCGTTTTTCTTATTAGCATGGGATTGGATGTTAATAATGAAAGACAGAACATCTATTACTTGAGGAGCGCGCATACAGAGCAGAGCGAAAGTGATTTATTGTCTCAATAGAACCGAAGCGCAGGAAAGGAAGCACCAGGAAGAAAAGCCCATCCATAACTAAGAACAGCAGTCAAGCTGGAAAGAACAAGAGAGCATCGAGTTCGAAAGAAGAAGACTGCAGTGCCTTAATAACCTAAGCAGATGTCTACAGCTTATCCCTTTCCTCTCACAAGTATATTTACATAACCTCTCCTTATCCTTATTAGTCGAACTTTGATTTTCCCTGTGTCCAAGTCGGGATTTGATCGAATCATGGAAGAGCTCCATTTTCAATCACGATTCTATAGCCAGGTTGGCTAAAGACAATTCTATTAGATCCATTTATTAAGTTTAAGAAAAAGGGCCAATCCCATTCCTCAACAATTTCGTATAATATAAAGAGGAAGTTCTCGGCTGACCTATGAAAAAGCATGGATTTTTTCCTTTCATCACAAATAGTAACAGGTAAGTTCGCACGGAATCTCAAGTCGTGCACCTGGGGAGAGTCCTTTCTCTGTTCTCCCCGAATCCTAGTAATCCAGATCATCAATTCATGGGAAGTTGGCATGAGGACGCTCGTGTCTTTCTGTGCATCGGTGCCTGGTTTCAGGATTCTTGGTCTATGGATTTCAACTATTTGAATTTGACACTATCTTTTCTTCTCTCTTTCTTTTGCTCTTCTACTATATCTTTCTATCTTACTAGCCCCGCAGGGAAGGATTCATCTTATCTTATCTTATCTATGATATGAATTCTTTACCTACTCTAAAGGTAAGGTTTTGAAGAGTTGAGTAAGAGGTAAGTTCTCACGGTCACCTGGGGACCTACCATGGATTTACCTTTGTTATCCCCTAATCCCTCACTATTACTACTGTTAGAAACTTGGCTAACCTCCGACATGGTTCTAGGCCTGTCTAAACTACTCCAAACAGAAGCAACTTCAATAAAAATCACCACAAGACAACCGCAACGAAAAGGCCTCTTCTCTTCATTTCCCGAGCCTCTAGTGGGTTAGAGACAAGGACTATTCCCACTAAAAAAATGAATCATCCAAAAAGGAAGTGCATTTCAAATGGCTGAATCCTTTACTGATAAGGAAGGACCCCATGAACCGTATTCGTCTGCTTCTTCTTCCTCGAGTGCTTTAGTAGGGAAAGGGCCTAACTGCTGTTTTAGTGCACTTGTGTCCATCTGCTTTCTGCTTCACTTCAAAAGAATGACGTAGGTAGACTAGAAAGAAGAGTTTCAGGCTCAAGGCATAGTAAATACAGGCAATTTCTCTTACTTCCCTTTAGTTCTAGTTAGCAGATGGGATCAGATTCATTAGAGGAAGGGATGGTGATTAACTATTAACTGATATAACCTCTTCTCTTCTTTCAAATCGCATCTCTCAAGTGAGAATAAAATGAATTCCCTAAGCGGTTAGGTTAGCAAGAACGGCTAGAATAGATCTTTCACTCTAGACATACCATGCATAGGGTAAGGACACAGATCTTATATAAGATACAGGATACCACTAGACGAACAGTCTTGCTTTCTCGTTAGAGAGAGGTGGCAAGAGGAGGATATTCGCCATAGGTAACTATGTCAATCAGAGATTGTTTCATCCTGTCTATTCTTGGTTGGCAGAAAGATTGAGACGCCTGCCCCAGGAGGGTCTCTTTGATCCGCTAGTTGGCTGGGGGGTACTTTTGTCACCAAAGACGAGACAGCTCTCTCTCTTTTAAGAAGTACAGCAGTAAGTAAAGTTGTCACAAGGTACTGAAAGTCTCGACCAGAGGGAGAGGAGCGAAGGCGTCAACGATCTGCAGTACTGAGCTGCGGAAAGTCTATCAAAAGGACCTAAGCCAAGGGCAAGGGTATGATATAGGTTCAGAAGCTCGAGTAGGAGTTGCAAGCCGCATTCGTAGTCTCTCATTCTAATTCCGCTTCTCACTTTGCTCCATCCAATTCTGATTTATCATAGGCGAAGGGACGAAAGCCCGAACGCCCGTAACAACAACAACAAAGAGGCCGATTTGAGAACGTTTGGAGAGGCTCATGGGGCTAGACCCATCGCAGACCACAAACAAAAGCCTTTACTAAGAAAGGTGGCCTCAGAAAAGCTTGTCAAAAGACTTGACCCCCGAAGAGCTGACCCAAGCAAGGGCATTGCGGCAGTTGGTCGGTCAAGACCAGTTGGGGACTTTCCCAAAGCTCCTTTCGACCTCAGCTCCGCAACAAAGACCGATACAAAGAAGGGATCATAACCTTTCTAGTAGAGGAAAGGACAACTGCTATTGAATGCAAGCCAATGGGATAGGAAGAAAAGGCAATATTTTTTTCGGGCTAACCATCAAAGATGAAAGATTTCCCTCGGGGAGGCAGGTTTAACGAGAACTTCTACTCCATCTAGACATGGCCCCAGCTTGAATCTTTAACTAGAGCTCTCCGCTCATCATCTATAGTTGCAATATCGAGACCATAAAAGCGGAAAGGCAGAGTAGGCAAGCCCATATCGTGATCTGATCTTCTATTGCTCGGGTCGTCTAAGAGAAGGGGCAGAGCGTACCCCGGTCCCCCTTGGCCTTTGATGAAGATGAACTGATATACTGGCATTCTCTTCCAACTCCGTATCCTAACTCACGGCAAACTATCTCTAGATGGCAAAGTGAAAAGTGGAATTGATCTGCACATCCCCCTATTCCAATAGAAAACGTTAGCCTTCATCCATGAGATCGGGGTATCACTACCAGTAGGGGCCCGCTTCCCTAATAGACTTGGAAACCTCGCCTTCCCTTTCGATGTCCGATCCCGGATACCATGACTTGCCTTCAAACGGGCTTCACCTTCAAAGGAGACGATCTGCGGACAGCAAGGCCAATGAAGATCAAATTGTCGGGGTCTGAGTCGTGTTTTGTCCTTGAGTCCTCTCTATCTATGCCTCTCATTTCTTTCCTTCGCTTGGGACTCACTAGCACACTCCTTGCGGCTTTCGTGCTTGATGGCTTCTGATGAACCAATGATAGAGATCCTTAGCTTCCCTAACAGCTGCTGTTCAGTCCGTCCCTGAGCTTTTACTGGATGTCATACCGGGCATTCAGTCTTCAGGTTCAGAATGCGTCGAAAGAAGACCTTCGCCCGGATAGCCTCTTCTCGGTACTCAACTGCTGGGTTTTTTGGTCCCTGCCTGCTTCTTGGCCACAACCACAGCAAGTAGTATGAATAGGGTCCTTTGATCGCATTCTTTGCCGCTGAAGAGTCTGATCCATCTCCTATCCTTCTTGGGAAAGCAGTGGAACTAATAGCTGGCCTAGCTGGCACTTTATGCTAATCAAACTAGAAGTGAAAGTCAAGTTCTTTCTTTGAGTTGAATAGATGATGACTGGACACAACGGAACTCTTCCTCTCTAATAGGGGACGGGGTCACTGACTCAATTAAATTCTTTAAGGAAGGGCGAGACTCTGATAGCTGAAGGGCTTTTCATCTCTAACTCGAATGTTCGAGCTAATGTAACGGCTGTTTCCGGTAGTTGGAATAGCCTTGATGTCAGAAAGGTGTGAACTGAATGACCAAAGCATCGGTTGCTTCCACTTGTGGCCTTACCAAGGAAACGGATGCGCGTCCTAACTATTAGCTTCACTAACATAGCTTGACTAACGCACACCGTGACAACTCATTTCAAGGTTTCTAAGAGTCTTCTAGTCTAAATGCTTAAATGAGAACACGCTCTGCCTCAACAAATAAGCAGAGCAAAGTGAAAGAATCAAAGTAGGATTCAATCCAACTAGAGCTACTGGAACGAAAGAACAGCTAGCTAGCGTAAGCAATAGAATAGCCCTAGTTATATACTAATCCCCTCTTTGGGCAAGAGACTAATGGAAGGACCAAAGCACTGTCAGGCAAGCAAAGCAAGGTAATAAAGCTTGACTGAGCTAAGAAAGAAGAGGAATCAAGGAAAGAATTACTAGTCTGCTACCCCCCGCTGCTTTCATTAGTGAACTTTGGCTATGCCTTTCTAGCGTCATCATTTCATATGAAGCCTCTGTTGTATTGCATCCACTGCCTTTGTTCCTTCTTCACAGCCTCTCTTGTTTCGGCTCTCGTTGGGATTCCATTGGCTGCTGGTCTCGATGCCCCGCTCTAGCAAAGTTGTATAGTTGTATAGAAGTATAGAAAGAAAAATCTCTTTTCTTCTACGGAATTCTAAAGGTAGAAGGATTTAATCAGTAAGGTAAGATAGGGGACGCTAGCGTGCAACCATCTCCCATTGTAGTCGGCGGGCGGCTGTATGGTCTTAGTAGCTGCAAGTGAGCTTTTCTTTATATTTATTAGTATTGCTGTCTTGATCTAAATAGAAGTTTAGGCTAAGATATCAACGGAAAGTGCTTTCCGAATGGGATGAGGGGAATAAGTAGCTGATGCTGATCAAGAGAGATGTGATATGCGCGGCACAAAGGCCTATAAATCAGGTAAGCTCGGAACTCTATGAGATGATAGCTTAGCTCGGTATGAGCGAGCTGACAAGCACTAGTATTAGGCTCTATAAGGAAGTCATTAATTGGGGTGGGAGTGTAGAAGGTAATATATCAGTTTATTCATAGATCTAGATCTCACACGGGAGAGTTCCACTTCCCCGCCTAATCATCTGAGGCGGACTACGGCCTCAAGATTCCGTAAGTAACCCAGTGCATGTGCCTTTTTCAGGAAAGAAAATGAAATACGAACAACCGCGCTGGTCGTCACAAGTAAAGTAGTAAGGTAAGAGCCCATGCCTATCATACGCATTCTAGTTCCGGTGCTCACTTTCATCTCGGCCCATTCTTTCTTTAGTTTGATAGGGATGCCGAATTCTATTCATTCCATTCATCTCATTTTGGGCTTTCTCCTCCTTTGTAGTCTGAACTTTATTTTTCGTTTGTATTCTACTAAAATCACTCAAATGTGTGGCTCTCGAGTAGTATGTATTATGTATATATCCCTTCTTTGTTTGGCCTCCCTCTTTTGCTATAGTATTCGTATCTATATATATTCTAATATAGGTTTTGTTTTTTCTGATCTTTTAACAGTCTTTATAGGGACTTGCTCGGTTTCCGGTTCGGGTGGGCAAGTTATTCCCCATTCGAGCCCCAGCCCAGCAAACTCATCATCAGAGGATTCATTCGATCTACAGGTCCTTTCGGAGCCTTGGCCGGTTAATCACAATTTAGCATTCGAATCTTCGCTGCAAAATCGAATTAGAATATTGGAAAACGAAAATTGCATCTTTCTCCTTGATAAAGAGAAAGGAGAATATTGGCTCGAAGTGAAAAAAGAACTCGACGCCTGTCCCTCTCAAAAAGACTATAACCGAGTGATCGACTTTGAAAACCGGGATCTGCAAATCAGGGAACAACGACATCACTGTTTTTCCATTTTTCAACAGATACTTCGGGAGAATCCAACCTTGGCGGATAAGGCCATCTATAATCCGCAATCCGCCTTTGTGGACTTCTTAGAAGCCAAGCGAACGGAGATTGATGAACAAGGCGGAATTCTCTTAGTCTTAGAGAGAGACCGCCGAGAACTCACTTTTTTAACTGAACTATCACACGATTTAAGCCTGAATAGGCAGAACTCTATATATATAAAACCACTTTTTGAAGAGTAAATTTTGTTTTTAATTTCGATGAAAAAATCTTTTATGAAAAAGTCTAAGTCATTTTCTTTTTCATTAATTCTTATTTTACTTATGTATTTTAAAAGGGGGCCACCTTTGGGGGATCGAAGGAGAAGGGGCGAAGCTGGTATTTATTTATTTATTCGTAAGGGTGGGTGAGAAAGCTGGAGGGGACCCCAGTGCTTAGAGTAACTGGCCGAAAAGGTTAGCGAGGTTCCTGCTATAGTGAAGTGAAAGATCTCTCACTCTAGTGGGAAGAAGACAGGTGGGAACGGGCGAGAGCTAGTTCCAGTGGTGGGCTGTCTTCCCGGTCCCATTTCCATCTCTTGATTCGGGGGAGACAGAAAAAGCAATTGTAGCTATGAGTTTCGCTCCTTCAGTTTCGGTTCCTGCGAAAGCAATTGTTGGTGATGGATCACCCGGATTCTTTTTCTATGGTCCAAGCCAAAACGACTAGGTCTGTCGAGGGGTAAGTGCCGAAAATGTAGCTACTCCTGTTCCCCTAGAGGGGGGGGTCGAATTCGGGATTAAAATGAACTCCCCTTCTCGTCTTCCTTTCGGGTATTCAGGGTAATCGGAAAAGGGTCTTTATTCACGTATTCGGGGCGTAGCAAAGGAAAGAACCCATGAATTGCTGACTTTTGCAGCTAGATTGGACTAATTGTTTTGATTACCGGAGGCAGAAGGATAGCACTCAGCCTGCTGGGTTCGGGAATTCTGCCTATCTCAATCCTTGGATGCCGGGATGAGAGAAGTGAAACAGGCAAGGCCGGCTTTGCTTCAGATGTAGTGGATCGGTATTCTGCTATTCTCTATCGCTTGATACCGGACATAGAACCCTCTCTCTATCAACCCAACTGTCTAACCTTTCTTTCACATCACAGCTATCAACTCTCCTTCCTTGTCTGTAAGCCGAACTTCTCCTAGAATAGTGGACCTTCTTCATATTATTATAGGAGTGTAGCGCACAATCATGCTTACCGACTCGACTCCCCCTGCCTTATCAAGGACTTCCCAACTTACCCAGCGGAATAAAAAGGGCAAGGTTATGTAATAGGTCACTTCCATCAACAACTAAAGCTATTTCTTACTGGTGTGGATTCTCCACAAGTACTAGAAAGGATGGGATTGTTCCACAAACTCCAATCAGTCAACTACCATCCATGAGCGGATACCTTCGAGTTATCGGCCAACACGATGTAATTGAAAGGGAGCTCGTCCACTCTTTCATCCGCGGATGCTACTTTTCGTCCGGGAGGGAACCACTCAGATTGACTTCTATGGATGGGATTCATGTTCATTAGTTTTTCGTTTTCCGGGATCCATCTCCACCAACTATGATAAGGAAATGCCGTTGGTTAACTAGGTTCCCGATAGCTAACTTTCCCGCACCTGAAAGCAACTCCGCCAACCTGCCGATGAGAAGGGTTACTACAAGTGGTGTGATGAGATATGTATTTCAACTTGGTTGATCATCGAGAAAGATATCCAAAAGGCTAAAGGAAGAACCAGTCACTTTATGGATAAATAGGATAGGAAGATCTCGACGTAAAGCTGGCACAACTCCGTGAAACTCGGGTCAGATAGATGAACTATCACCACCCTTCGGTACTGGCTTCCTTGAAGGGTTTTGCACTCTCAAAAAGAAGTCATTTGATTCTGAAGTTCGTCTAGTGTGCGCCCGAGCGGCAAGAGAGGCGTGATAAGTGGAATCCGCTGTCGTAGCCCTTACAAAGAAGACCGACCGATTAGCCATGCGTTCCTAATACGAATTCGTGCCTGCAGCCCTGCTAATCGACAGTTAGAATCATATCCTTCTAGGGCACCTAGTTCAAAGAGGGTTCCCCCTTACATCAACTCGTAGTGGGAAAAATAGAAAAAAGGATGCGAGGTGGCTTGCTTCCATATCTTCTCTTTTCCTCCCAAATAAGTTAATCCCATCCACATAAATACATTGATTTTTCAGTTCTAAAAAGGGCTTCAACCCTTCTCTCCCTGCTATCCCGGTTAGAAAGAAAAGTAGACCCTTTCGGGACTCCACTTCAACCGCAGCAACTTCACTTCAAACAGCCTCAGGCTAAACAGCAGGTTCAACCAGTGCCGTTACAATATTCTCAGGTAAGACCAGAACAATATCTGTTTCAGCTAGGTAACCAAGCTCTTATGTTTATGAAATCGACTCCTACCTAATCTTAGAGCAGTGTATATAGACTACCCAATTCACTTTAGAAAGCAGCCAAGCATTGGCCTTGTTATTTCTAAGGGGTGTATGCGCGAAGTTCTATACCGTCCATAGTTGGCGGGCAATTCGTCGTTCATGCATTTGGGACCGTTGTCGCTGGAGATTGAACTTAGTGCTATATCTCTTCCACCCTTCCTTCTCCATCATTTTCGCTTCCAATTAGAAAAATAGAATGGGGAGGTGTGAGAATGAGATCAAGGGAAGAGCTGGAGTTTTGATCAGGACTTGTGCCCAACTCACCTCTCTAATCAACGTAGGGACGAGCCGGGTTTGTCGGTGCGGCACCTCAAGAGTCCTGCCAGTCATAATCCTTCCTTGCCTCTAGTGATAGGACTTCTATGTCAGTCAAACATGCGGTGGGCCACCTATGGGTCGGGAGCGTAGTAGCAAGCGTCGTCCAAAGGACGTTCGGGAGAGCCGCAGGGGGAGCAAGTCTGTTGTGCGTGGCTCTTTCACAGAAGAAAAGATGTTTGATTCTTAGAACAAAGATATAGAAAGTGTGCAGTGATACATTACCTTCCTATAGAGTCTGATTCTATGCTCTTTGGTTGGAGGTTATGTAATACACTTGAAGAGGAAGAAACCGAACCTGTTTACATTCGTTTAGATGCCGCCTAAATAAAATAGAAAAGTAAAAGTTCACCCTTCGCGTTGGACAAAATTACTCTTCTATTTTACAGTTTTGGAATTCAATTCAATATACACAGGAGTCACGGTACTAGAGTAGTCTAAGTATATAGGGATTCCATCATAAATTACATAGTCAGAAGAGAACTATTTACCAGAGTTCGAAATAGCTTCAACGTGGTAAACTCTTTGATGTTGAATAAGCAGAGGTTATGCATCTTGCGCCCCGTAAAGAAAGGAAATATCCCCCTCTATGAGGCGAGGGAGGTTGGTAGCCTTCACCATACACAGCATTCTTTATGTTTTCAAAGCTCGGTATTTTCCCATTTGAGAAATGCTAAGTAAAGCTGAAAAACGTGATAGACGAAAAAAGTAAGGAAAAGTCACTTCGCTAACTTACCCCTTAGTTCACTTTGCCTCGGTTACTCGATCATCTTCGGCTAGAGCTTTACTTTACGATCGAGTCTCTTCTTCGGATTGCCTCCTATATGGCTGCTTCTCTTCTGAATTCCGGAAAAAATCATCCACCTTGTACTTCATTAGGCCAGGACTTACATGCCCCAGGCTCATCTTGGATGAACCCGTGCTGAAATGAAAATGGATCGCACGTGTTGCCAACACGCTTCGGAAGCCACCGGTTAGAAGACCAAGAACAGATAGGATAAGAGCTGCTACGGTTAGCTCTTGCCCCAAGCACCCCGACTAGCTATCTCGAAATAAATCATCTAAAAAAGGGCTGCTGACTTGGCTTTCAGAGCATGCGTGGAAGGCAACTCTCTTTAGCATTCAACCAATTCATTCAGTCATGCCCCAAAAAGCAGCAGCCTAAGAAAGGAAGTTGGGAAAGCAGAATGCTCACTTGCACCAACAAAGCCTGATCTGTTAACAGCCTGTCTTCCCTTTTCGCTAGGACCTGGGGCTTTGATTCCTATCTTTCTATGAGAAAAATCGGGAATTGAATTGCTTCCATTAGCGTAGAAAAAGAAGGAAAGGCGGACTTTGTGGAGTTCAGGTCAATTCCGGGCACAGTCGCTTGATCCTCGAATGTAGTTCTTTCTTCTGCCGATCCTTCTAGTGCCGGCCTCTTCTTCTCAACTTAACCCATTTGGTGAGGGGAGCGGGTCCGGTTCTTCACAGCGCCAGTTAGACCAGAATCTGCCGCCTGGCGGCAGGGACGAACTTGTACCTGTTACAGACGCTATAGAAAGAACTGACCAACTAGAAGCGGAATTAGATAATCTTAAAAACAATATAGAAGAAAAAATCCGTAATGGTCATGAATGGACAAGGGACGAATTGATACTTACAAGAGTCAATCTTTTAGTGCTAAAAGAAGAGCTGGCTATTATAGGTCAAGGTCCTCTTTCTGAAACAGAAGTAGACGAGAGATTGGAGAGAGCCCGTGCAATGGATGAGTTGCAACACCAAGAAAGGGTCAGACAACAAGCTGAGCTTCGCAATGACATTGAATCCCAGCAGACAAATATAACTTTACTTGAAAATCTCATTCAGTTTCGGATAGACCTAAGGCGTAAAGAATGAAATCAAATAACTTTGATCCATTCAGTGCTCGTATTGATTGGCTTTATCCTACTCCTTTCTTTCTTTTTCTGTTTAATAGTGAGAATCTGATTCCACCTTGGGCTATCCCTATACGCTAAGCTGGCAAAAGGGCTTTCCGAGGAATAGAAAGGGAAGAACAGGAGCCAGAGCTAGTTGGGTTGGGGTAAAGAGCCGTAAGCGCGGTGGGGGGTGACAGAGGACGTGCTCGTACGGTTCAAAGAAGGGTATGATCAA
>JBBPDJ010037100.1:0-11427 GCA_037974625.1 Cucumis cinereus
GAAAAACCTAGCACTTCCAACGTCTTTGTCATAGTGGAGTCATCTCAACACTAACGACAATAATAACTACGTCGTGGTGGGATCAGTACAAACAACGTCTTTGCTATGGTGGAGCTAGATCAACACCTACGACAACAATACTACGTTATAGTGGGGCTAGCATCTATAACGACTTTGTCGTAGTGGGACGAATCCAGCACTAACGACAGTATAATCTACGTTGCAGTGGGGCCAACAATAGCAACGTCTTTGCCGTGATAGAGCAAGCTCAACACTCACAACATCGCTAACTACGTTGTAGCGGAGCCACCGCTCACAACGTCTTTTCCATGGTGGGGCAAATCCAGCACTCATGTCAACAAGATACTCTAGTGTGCAGACTTAGTACACTAGCCTCAGGCTCAATCACGAATACACATGCTTTTACTAAAATTCTTGTAAAACATGTAAATAATGTATAAACATTTTCAATAATTTCCAAGAAATGCTCATAGAACTTGAATCATTCAAATCATGATGAAATTTCATTTAGAAAAAATAAAACATGCTTAATTCATATTTTACTAAAATCTCATAAAACGTAAAAATATTTATGGCCTTTAATATCTCAAATCATGCTTGCTAGCATATATATAAAATCATAAATCATGTATCTAATTGTTATATAACACATTTTGGTACGAAGAAATCATAAACATTCAATGCGTTTAGTTTTAGGAACTTATCTCGTAAAACGTGTAAAAATAAATAATTTAATATTCAAATATCCTGGAATAACAATTCATGCATAAACTCATAAGTTAATTATATAATTTATAATAATACATGCTTGGATTATAAAGAATCTGAAATTATCAAAATGTTGAGACTAAATATTTTTCTCGTAAAAACGTGCATGATCGGGATATTTTAATAATATTAATACTTTAAAAATAATACTATAAAATTATAAGTCACTCAATAGCTTGAGAGACGTTTTCGGTTCGTAAATTTCTTCGATCGGAAAATTTCCTGAAAATCATCCTAAATCGATGGATTAAACCGAGCCGATAATTAAAACTCATTCTTAGGTTTAATTCCCTAAATTTTCCTTAACATATCAAAGTTTCCTTAATTTTCATAATTTTTATTCTAATTGGCTTCTTATTCAATGGTAAAATGGGCATATAAAAAATTACATATTAATCGGTCTAAGGTAATTATGCATTCTGTCTTTTGGTTTTAATGACAGACAAGCAATGGCAGTAGACTTCAATGACGCACTTTTAATGACAGACAGCCTAAAGTATCATCTTCAACCTTGGAAACTCCAAGATTTATAGAAAATAAGATAAACATCTAATTATACAACATGCTTTAAGGCACTACTACAAAAAAGGACTTTAATTGACACTTTTAATTTTACATTACGTGACGGTTTTATACAAAACTGTCAAATCATGTTCAAAACCATCAAGAATAAACAAAATGCCTAATTATGAAGAAATTTTTGGAGAATTCTTACAATACTTGAAAGTTTTTAATCGTCAAGTGTACTTTTTTTTTAGTTTTTAATCGTCAAGTGTACAATTTCTAGTTTTTAATTCTTACAATATCGCTCACGCTTATGTGATTGTGAAAAAAACTCTCGGTAACCTCAGTAACTTGAATACTTCTTCTATTCATATGATATTGTCACATAGTGGACCCTTATGTTGTGTCTGGCCTTTATTAGCTGATCCTATTGTAATGAGTCGTCCCCCTGCATTTTCTCTGTATCTTGCACCAAATGGTCAAAATTTTGAGTATGGTAATCATCTTCCTATAGCTTCAATCAGCAGACTTGGACATGAAACTGTCTCTCTTCCTCTTGATGCCTCCATCACCTTATATGTTGTGTAGCAAACTTTGACTCCAACAATTTTATTTTTTTCTGCTACATACTTTTGTAAACACCTAATATATAAAGGTGTGTGTGAATTTCTTTTTTTTTTTTTAAGAAGTTACAGAAATTAGTTTAGAGAGAAAAAGAGAGTGGTTTATTGTACTCATCTTCAGTTCTTCAAGAAATTGGTCCTTCCATGGATGTAAGCTTCCTTTGGTCGAACCACTTTAAATCTGCGTGTTTATCTTCTCCTTCAATCCATCCAAAATAATCTGCCTGCTAAAATTCCATTGTTGATAAACAAAGAAAATAGAGAAAGGAAGAGAAAGAAAGAGTTTGACTCTTCTGTGTGTTACCAAAAAGGAGAGCAAAGAGAAAAAAATGAAGAAGGGAAAATAATCTTACATTTGTCGTAAAGAAAGGAGCAATACGTGGCCACCTCATCTCCACATTTTCTACCTACCTCCTTTTACCTTTTTTCTTTCTTTAATTTCATTTGAAAAGTTTGATGGAAATTGTGATTTTGCCCTTTGGAACGCAAAAATCAGAGCCTTGCTTGGTTAGTAAAAGGCTCACAAGGCCCTTATAGATCCTTCAAAACTTCAAGAAAATATCCCTGCAAAAGAAAAATAAGAGATGGAGTTAAATGCCTATGGAACACTAATCTTGAATCTTAATGATAATGTTCTAAGGCAAGTAATTGAAGAAGATACAACATACAAGATATGGACAATATTAGAAAGCCTATATGCTACCAAAGATCTCCCTAACAAAATGTACCTAAGGGAGAAATTCTTCACATATTAGATGGATCCTTCAAAATCCTTGACCGACAACTTAGATGAGTTCAAAAAGTTCGTTTCTGAATTCAAAAGTCTTAGAGACAAACCTGGTGATGAAAATGAAGCATATGTGCTTCTTAACTTCTTGCCCAAATCCTACAAAGAAGTAAAAAATGCTCTTAAGTATGGCAGAGATTCAGTCACAGCAGATACAATTATTTCAACCCTTAGAACAAAGGAAATAGAGCTACAACCATCTCAAACAGAGCAACACAACGGAGATGGTTTATTTGTCCAAGGAAAGTCTCAAGCAAATCAGTGGAAAAACAGTAAAATTCAGTCAAATGAAGAAAATAAAGCAAAACAAAAGAAAAAATGTAAATATTTCAAGAAGAAGGGGCATCTTATTCAAGATTGTTTCTTTCTTAAGAAAAAGAATCAAGAAAAAGAAAAAGATTCAAAAGGAAAGCAACTTGAAGCATCTATAGTAGAAAGTTCTTTTATTTACACAGATGCTTTGGCATCAACCCAAGATCAAGCCAATCATGTTACGCCCTCTGGTAAACATGATTGGGTTCTTGACTCTGGTTGGACGTACTATATGATACCATTTAAAACCTGGTTCAACACTTATAAGGAAATAGACGGAGAGTCAGTTTTCATGGGGAACAATGAGGCTTGTCACATTGCTGGTATTGGATCAGTCACTATGAAATGGAAAGATGGGACTGTGAAATTACTTAGAAATTTTAGACATGTTCCTCATCTAAAAATAAATCTGATTTCTCTAGGAACGTTAGACTCTTTGGGGTGTGAATACAAGGGAAAAGGTGGAGGCTTTTAGGTCCTAAAAGATTCTAAGGTGGTTTTGGTTGGAGAAAAGGTAGATGATCTTTTAATAATCAAAGGGGTTGAAATGATAAATGAAGTTAATGAAGTATCAACATCAAACCTAACTGAGGCTTATCTTTGGCACAAATGGTCTCACATAAGCCAAAAAGGACTTGAAGCTCTATCAAAGCAGGGCATCTTACCTAAAAACATCAGCAACAAGCTGTCTTTTTGTGAATACTGTGTGCTAGGAAAAGCAAGAAGAGAAAGCTTCACCAAAACACAACACACTACTAAAGGAATCCTTGACTACATCCACTCGGATCTTTGGGGACCAGCCTCAACACCAAGCCTAAGTGGCTCAAGGTACATCTTATCCTTTACTGATGATGTTTCTAGAAAAAGTTGGATTTATTTTCTAAAAACTAAAGATCAAGTTTTTGGTAAATTTAAAGAATAAAAACTAATGATAGAAAAACAGACAGATAAAGAGATTAAGTATCTTAGAACTGATAATGGTTTGGAGTTTTGTGGAGAAGATTTCAATGTTTTATGTGGGGAAAATTGCATCACAAGGCACAAGACAGTGAGATACACACCACAACATAATGGGATGGTTGAAAAACTCAATAGAACTATCATGGAAATAGTAAGATGTCTATTGTCAGATGCTATCTTATAGGAAAAATACTGAGCTGAAGATGCTGCATAATCTGTATCTACTTTAAATATGAGTCCTCACACCTCTCTAGGTTTCCTAACAACCGAGGAGAAATTGTCCAAACACCCTCCAAAACTAAGTGATCTTAAGGTGTTTGGATGAGTAGGGTATGTTCTTCAAAATCAAGGAAAACTCAAGGCAAGAACAACTAAGTGCGTGTTTGTTGGCTTCACCGAAGGGGTCAAGGGTTTCGAGATGTGGCACCCCACTGAAAAAGAAGTTCATAATCAGCAGGGATGTCCTTTTCAAAGAAAGTGAAATGTTTATGCAAGGAGGAGGTAAACTGGATGTAGATCCTAAAGCCACTAATACCTATATCACTCAAATTGAGGTGGAGAACACAAGAAATACTCTAACTGTTGAAGATCCTATTGCTGATCAAGAAGAGGTAGAAGAGACAACAGGAAATCATGATGAGATTGTTGAAGAACAACCTGACTTGAGTCAATACTCTCTTGCAAAGGACAAACAAAGAAGAGTAATTGTTCCTCCTGCTAGGTATGCTGAAACTAACTACATGAATTTTGTTCTAAATGCCACTTTAGCTCCCAAGACCAAGAACCAAGTTCCTTTGAGGAAGCTGTAAATGGTTCTGGCGTTAGACAGTGGATAGAAACAATGAATGAAGAAATGAACTCGCAAGGGGCCGTTTGGAAAGCAGAGTGAGTTATTATAGTCGGTGGTTATTATAGTCTGTGGGTTATAATAAGTTGTGTGTTATTATAGTCTGTGTTAGGGGTGCAAAGTATTATAGTCTAGGTTATTATAGTTTGGGCTATTTTTGGAAAACATATTTCAAATTATATCTTCTACCAATTTATACAAACTAGTTTAGTACTACATGAGATGTCCATGTTATAAAATTTTATAATATAGTCTCTTTTATACAAATCGATATGTGATTTTATTAAATCTAGTTAATTATGTTGTTCATTTAATAAATTTAATATTTTATATATATATATATATATATATATATATATATATATATCTACAATATTTAGATTTTACTAGATTTTGAAATAAAATTTCTTGGACTTTTGTCACTGTAACTAATTTGAAAAAAGATCACGGTTTTTTTTCAAAAAAATATTATAATATGTTAACTTCAAATTGAAACAAACTAGTATTTTAATCTTGAATTCAATTTTTGGAAAATTACAAATTTTTATCAAATTATATTTCAGTAATAAAAAAATCTAGATATGTTTTTTTCAGCATTTTAATTTTGAAGTGCAAAATATAACTCTAGGTCTTCGAGCCAGTTAAATTGACCAACGAAAAAAATGAAAAAATGTTATTAAACTAAAATAGAGATTTCTACACATGTAGCCTAAATATGTACACACACACTAACATAAGACAAAAAAGGAGAAAGAGATAGTTTTAAAAAGATAACCTAATAATAATAATATTTAGAAAAACCTCCAAAAGGAAAAAAAAAGAGAGAAAAGGGTCTTTCTAATATTCATTTTTATTTAAGCATTTTTTATAAAAACTTCCTAAAATAAAAAAAAAAACTCAAATGGGTTTCAATTTTGTTTTTATAAAAAAAATACTTGTACATAAAAGTTTATTTGTTTTGTTATATATAGTTAAAATATTTTTATTAAAATTTTTCAAGGTTAATGTGTGGCGACAGAGGTTGGTTAGCGGTGGTCGCCGGAGTTGGTTGACGAAAGTTCGTCGGTGGAGTCATCAGAGGTGGTGGTCGGAGATTGGTCGACGACGATCACCAGAGGTGGTGGTCGAAGATTGGTCGACGACGATCATTGGAGGTGGTGGTCAAAGATTGGTCTACGACGATCACTGGAGGTGGTGGTCGAAGATTGGTCTACGATGATCACCTGAGGTGGTGGTCGGAGATTGACCGACGACGATCACCAGAGGTGGTGGTCGAAGATTGGCCGATGACGATCACCGGAAGTGGTGTCCGAAAGTTGGTCGACGAACTTTCCAACCCTTGAAACAAATATTCCTAGGGTTGAAGAATAGTAAAAGCATGTGAGTTATTTTAATCTTAATCCTAATCCCCAAATAAAACAATCCTTGCCACAAATATGGAGTGGACTATTATAGCCCAATCCACTCCACCGCACACCATGCCTCAAGCACACCCTAAGTGTGAATGACACTTGGACCTTAGCTACTCTACCAAATGGATGCAAACTAATAACATCAAAGTGAATCTATAAGCTAAAGGATGGGATCACAAAAGATTTAAATGCCAAGGTACAAAGCAAGGTTGGTAGCAAAGGGTTACGCTCAAAGACATAAAAATCTGAAGCATTTGAGGTGGTACTTGGCTTAGTTTCCTTCCTTTTACTTACAGTGTTGGAGACAAAAGTGGATATACTGAGTATCAGTGTTAAAAGAGGTTTCGTCGAGTCGATTCGGTGGCAGCAGCAGCATTCAGAAGTGCAAGAGCAACATTGCATTTCCAAGAAAGGGGTCTTCTTACTGGTGATGCCATGGACAAAGCTGAGGATGCAACTAGTAAAAGTTTGATTTACCTGGTATTTGTTCTTGGAAATTATTGAGCTATAACACATAAACTTTCTCGTTCCATCTGAAAAATAGCATTTATATATGTATGGCTGTTCTGTTTTCACTTTTCTTCTCAATGAAAGCTCCACTTTCTGCCAATAATTTAGAGTTTTTTTGTATCCATCTTGCAGGTTAGATTTTATTCTACAAAGGCTAAGAATTTTGAAGAAGATTGGAAAAATATGTCTTATTAAGTATGGTGGGGACATACCAAGATCATTGGAAGTTGAATATGTCTTATTAAATATGTCTTATTAAATATGTCTTATTAAGTATGGATGGGTGTTTGGGAAAGGCTCAAAGCAGGTAAATGTGGAATGTGTGCTCGACTCCACTTTTTTATTAACATGAGTAGATTCTCACTTCAGATTTGAATATCGTCATTTTTCTGACTTCAAAATTTTGCTTTGTTGCTAAAATTGTTAGCAAGTTGAGTGGACTTGCCTCCCTCAAGTGAATAAAATTATTCCCCTAAAGTTTTGTCATTCAATAGATTCAACTCGTGTGGTAGTTGTCCTCGTCATATTGCATATGATTGTTTCCAAGACATGTCCTTGCTATAATTTGTTTTTTTTTCCTTTCCTAGAAAACATCCACTCCTGAAGAAACTCAAGTAACCTTAGAACTATGGCTGCCAAAAGAAGAATGGGTTCCAATTAATCCTCTTCGGTATGCAATGTTCTTTTACAAATAGTTGCAGCCATGGGCACCATGATACGATGAGCTTGATGACATTGTTTCCTTGTAAACGTATTGTACCATATATTTTACCCATAAACAACAACATTCTTAGACTCATAATTATGCATTTGTGTATCAATATATTCACACACAGTGTACGATGTTTACGCCTTGGGGGAAACACCCTACTGCATCTACTTCATAAGCTAGATATTCAAAAAATGATTGGCAAAGTTTGAAATACGCTTTTCTTGAATAATCATTGGAATTATTAATCAATTTCCAATAGAAAAAAAGGTTTGTAAAACCTAATTCTTTAGTTTTTTATAGATAAAATGTTTTTTTTATTTTTTTTTATTTTAACATGAGTATAAAGTGTATAATAACTCAATGGTTGTAACTAGAATTGTAGTAATTCAACATATGTCGAATCATTCACAATATAGCTAATGTAAGCTTGAAGCTGGATAGAACAAGAATAATTTGTTGATGTCTTAGTTCTTGGATTATAATAGTAAAAATGTTTTATGTTTTATACTTAATAAACTATGCTCTTTTTTTTACGAACATTCGAAAGTGTATTATAACTTTGTTTGATTGTGAGTTAAAAAATGATGCCTCGTGGACAAGGTCGTGCAAGTACTACTGGAGAAGGAGGTAGTTAAAGAAAGTTAGAATGAGTCGGTTGGTTTACTTACTAACCCACCTACTGTATGTATCGTCTGTACATGTTTAAACTTTAACCATTAAATGTGTTCAATGCCAGAAGGTAGACACATTACCACTAGAAATTGTACGTTAGAAATAGGAAGGAAATTTTTGTAAGGCATCTGATGGGAGCTTTAGAAGAGGAAGTCGTCACTATTATTTTTTTTACGTAATGAATTCTTAGTTGATATTTTGAAGTTTGAAGTTTAATGTAGAGTATATTTGAAGTAAACCCTTTTCTGTAGTAGTGTTAGTTATGTGGTTTATTACTTTCTCAATTTGATTCAAGAGTTAGATATGTAAAATGCAATGAATGTATGCTATTGGTTATTATCTTTACATTGTATATATATGATTTTAGGGCTGCAAATACAGGTGCAAATACAGGGTATAATAAATATTAATTTTTTTAAAAAAAGTACAAAATTAACTTGACGGTGAAACACTGTCAATTATAGTCTAAAACTTGAAAGTTGTAAAGTCTCAAGAATTTCATCATACTTGACAGTGATAAACTATCAAGAGTAACGAATTCTTGATAGTAGAAAACCGTCAAAATTGAACTTTTTCTTATTCTTGACACTGAACTACTTGATAGTGAAAAATTGTCAAGTAAAGCATTAGGCTTGGCAGTGGATAGCTATCAAGTAAACCATTTTGCACTGTCAAGAAAAAAATGTTTATTCTTGACACTGGATTATTTGACATATTTAAAACCGTGAAGCGATCCCTTACTTGACAGTTTTTCACTGTCGAGTAAATCCTTTTCTGTAATAGTGAGTAAGAAAAGGATGGGAATAACAAACCTTTGATGACTTTTTTTCTCCATGTTTTATTATCCAGTTTTGGCTCGTTTTTATTTTTCTCAATTCAAACACTCGATTTTATGATAATGTCCTAACAAACGCTAGCAAACACGTCAAACTTAATAAAAACAGCTCTAGATATAAGGCAAAATACGTAATTTTAGGTGTGTATCACCACTCCAAACTTAAAATTTTGTTAGTCACAAACAGAAGATAGAATTAAACTACATACCAACTACAATTTTATTTGAAATTCTACAAACACAATGTAAATTCCCAAAATTTGAGATTTTAATTTAATTATCTTAATAAGTTAAGTATAAGTTTGTTTATTTGAAATTATTTGGGTTACATATGTTAAATTTGAAAGATTTAAGAAATAATATTTCATTTGGTGAAATTTTGGTTAAAGAAATAAATATTATATATGGGTATATATATTTGTTTAGAAATTGATTATTGGAGAGAGAAAAATATAATTCTATATTTATTTATATAATTAATTGTGAAAAGATGGAAGTTAATGAGGAGAGAGAAGAGATTTTATTATATTTGGTAAAAAGAGAAAAAGTTTTCGATTGTAAGGATACATATATACTTATATATATTTATTATTGGAAAAGAAATAATAATAACAAGTTATTATTATTATGGTTTAGAAAAAGTAATAGGGTTATGTTGATTTCTGTGCAAGTAAAAAAATAAATTTTCATCTTTCTTCTTCTTCCTATATCAACCAAATGACGCAACCCATACCCTTACTATGTGTTCCTCGGTCGACGCCTCCCCTCTGACAAGCACCAAGCTAATCCTCCATTCCGTCGCGGCTCCGTCAAACTTTAAGTCGTCATGTCGCACGACCTGCGAACCATGCCCTGTCGCCTAGTTGTAAGTCCGTCGCAGCTCCATAACCACCCATCCTATCGAGTATCGACAAGGTTGCACTGGTCTTCCCCACATCATAATCTGTCTAGTTGCACCGCCTAGTCCACTACTCCCTCCGCCGTGCAGCACCAATGCAAGTCGCACGAGACACGGTGTCTTCCCCTGTGAAGTTACGTTGATCCGCCACGAACGCGTCAGATCTAGCCACTAGTTAATGAGTGTTGTACGCTTGAAGCCCAACTGTTCGCGTTAGTTGCTGTTGCAGATCGAGCCACCGTGCATCGCACCTATGTTGTGTCGCTCAGCTGCTTGTACCGCCTTCTGTCACCGCCGAGCACTGCCGCCACTTCCGTTATGGGGTGAGTTTTGGTAAGGTTTTTGATGAATTTAATTCAGGATTTTGTATACCCATTAAATATTTATTTGGGGAATTTTTCTTGGATTAAGTTAGATGTTTTCTGTTGATTGAAGGATCAATTTGAAGGTTACTCTTGAAGTCTCGTTGTTGGGTTAAGATCGTAGCCTTCCTATCGACGATTGTTCGCTAAGTTTTGGTTAAAAGTGTTAAGGTTAATTTTGATTAATAATTTTTATGGAAAAATTAGTAATTAAAAAATGTAGTATGTTTAGGTTCGAATGGGAGGTTTATATTTTTGCAAGTTACGAGCTCTAAATTTGAGGTAAGGGATACTTCTATTGGATTCACGATTGTAGGTAACATAAAGTTAGGGTGATTTGATTGGTCGCTAGATGACATCTTAATTATAACTTGACTATAGTATCTATGTGTGCCTTATGTTATGTGTTGGTGGATTATGGCTAATTTTGTTGGATATGGCTAATTTTGCTAAGTTGATCTGTGTGATACTGCATGTGACACTGGATTGTCTTATTGCTTGCTACGTTTCATGGTGGTTATGGAAAGCTATAAAGCATGACAACTATGCAATGTGGGTGGAATTGTGCATGTAACTGCTTTGCATGTTGTTGACTGATATAGATGATTTTAGATGGTGGTAACTGTTAACTCTACTATTAACCATATTATACCTCATTTGTGGGACGGGTTCACTAGACTTTATCGCAAGTGTCCCGATGATACAATCGGTTGTTTTTCCATGTGTTCCCACAGATTTGCTAGGACGACCTTTGCATTTGCGTCGATATGGACGATCCTACTGAATCATTAGACTGTATGACACGAGATATAGGTTTAATAAATGAATAACGATCTAGTATGGAATATGTACTTATATTATTATTTGTTGGTGGATTATGGCTTATTTCGTTGGATATGGCTAATTTTGCTAAGTTGTTCTGTGTGATACTGCCAAGGAGACTGGATTGTCTTATTGCTTGTTACGTTTCATGGTGGTTATGGAAAACTGTAAAGCATGACAACTATGCAATGTGGGTGGAATTGTGCATGTAACTGCTTTGCATGTTGTTGACTGATATGGATGATTCTGGATTATGGTAATTGTTAACTCTACTATTAGCCATATTATACCTCGTTTGTGAGATGGGTTCACTAGACTTAATTGTATGTGTTTCGATGATACACTAAGCTGTTTTTGCATGTGTTCCCACAGATTCGCTAGG
>JBBPDJ010037101.1:0-11412 GCA_037974625.1 Cucumis cinereus
GACACTTTGTATGTATTTTATATCTCATTATTTTTTTTATGATTCCAAAGGGGGAGAAGTATAAGAAAAATATGTTTCAAATGAATTTGTTGCATAATTGTTTCTATTGAATAATGTATTCTTTTATAGGGAGAATTAATTAAGGGGAATAAGTATCTCTTTAAATGTTTTCAAGCATGAACTTTATGGTGATATGCATACTTGATATTAAAATTACATATTGATCACATTTGTTGCTATGGTTATGTGTGTTTCAAATTATTTTCCTTCAATGATTTGTCATCATAAAAAAGGGAGAGATTGTTGGCTTTTTGACCCTTAATCTCAAATTAATTTAATTTAATTAATTAATTAACTGATGTTTTGATGATAACAAATCTAAATTTTTTTATTGACAATTTTATTATTTTGAATAATCCAATGTGTAGAGCTCGGAACAATGATTTTGACGTCTTTTGAATCACCCAAATCAAAGTTCAAACGAAGAAGATATTGTTGAAAGAAGCTTAATGAAAAATACCTGAGATGGTGACGTGGCAGCAAAATAATCAAATTGAGCTAGTTAGAGAAAGCCACTTGCAATGAAAGAGTAACATGTGGCTTTTGATTTTTGGATTGGCTTTAAAAGAAAATAAATTTTAAAAAATTAATTTAATATTATTTTATGTTTGTGTCTTAACGACTAGTTTTTTTTTTTAAATGGTGGACTTGTGTTTATTGGGCTTTAAAAGAAATGGTTTAAAAAAGATACATATTATTATATTATTATTTGTGTATGTGTCTAACGGCTAGTTGAAATTAAATCTCCACCATTCAATTTTCTTAATCTTCATCTAATGACTCAGAATGATTTTTAGATTTCAACATCCTTCCTATCTTTTTAAATACTTCATCTTTCCCCAAATTTATTTCACTTTACAATCCTCAAAAATTGAAAAAGGCAACATTGTTATTCTCTCTAAAGCTTCCAATTTTTATTATTTTCATCTTGTTCTTGAAAGAATTTTTATTATATTGTGAGGATTAATTATTGTGAGCCCGTAATTGTATATCTACTCTTTTTAGAGAGTTTTTCCATTGTGTGATTTAAAATTCAAAATATTGTGATGGTTGGATCCTAACCCATGGAAAGGATCGGGTTTGCTCATAAACCTGAAAAAGGAGCAAGGTAGCGGTTCGACTCTAATCCGTGGAAAGAGTCAAAAGAAGGTTTTCAATCAAAATCCCAAGAGGTGCTTGGGAAAGTGGATGTAGGTCGAGTTTGACCGAACCACTATAAAATTACGTTGTCTTCTTCTCTAACTCTTTTCTAATTATTTTTGCATTTAATTTTAGTTGCATATTCTTGTTGGTTGAGATTGATTGTATACTCTATTACACACTTTTATCAATCTTGTTATTTAGCATAAATTAGTTAGAGTTTTTATTAATTTAATTTTAAAATTATCTAATTAGTTTAACTTGGACATATTTATTAAAAAGTTTAATTAAACCCTATTCACCCCCCTCTAGGTTTCCATATTGGTCCAACACCATATTGGTCTAATGATCCCATCGGAACACCGAGTGAACCCGAAGGTACACACATCAAGCATAAAAGGGAAACCCAAGGGTATGCCTATCAGTCAAGACAATCTATACAGTCAACAGCTGAAGGTGGTGATCACTGAGAACATTGTACGCACAGGGTATACTAGTTTAATAGATAAAGCTAATAATTACCATCAATCAATAATCAGTCATTCTCAATCCAATATTAGTCATAATATAACACGTGAATTTTAATTTTACATTCACAATACATAATTATCATGCTTCGAGGTTTTTCCAAAACCAACTATAGCTCAAGTAGTCATACGCCAATGTGTCAATTCGTCTTATCACATAATCAAACCTTACATAAAGTCGAGGGTCCGGTAGTAAATCCCTTACCTTAAAGTACAAGATAAACTCTTATCTTGCAACTAAATCCTCAAATGGAACCAAAACACAACCAATTTTAATTAATAATTTCCTATAAAAATTATTAATTAAATTTCACCTTAACTTTTCAATCTTAACCTTACCAAACTATTGTCGAAAATTCAAACCAATTCGTAGGGAAATGCACAAATTAATTCCAATTAGAGAGCTCCAAATCTAACCTTCAAACCAAGAAACTCCCAAATTAGTTCTAATTAAAACCTTAATTTTATTTATTGGTTATTTAAAAATCCAATTAAAAATCACCAAAAACCATATAAACTCACCCAACGGCTCAGCGATGGCGGACAAGTCAGACGGTGGCGGAAGAAACTCGCGACGGTTGGAGCGTGTACCGACGAATGTTGCGGAGCCTTGTGGCGCATCAAACCTAGAACCACGACGGACGATGGTGTGGGTCGTTGAAGACGATGCAGAGGAGGGCGTCAGACTGTGACGAGCGTCTACCAACAATGGAGAATAACATCAGCAACGATCGTGTTCGTGGCGGAGTTGGTCGATGAACGAGAAATCAAAAGGGGTGAAGGGGTTGTGCAATTGTCGTGGGGAAGAAGAAGGTGAAATAAAAAGGAAACTAATTTTTTTTTCCTTTTTCTTCTTTTGCACTCCTCCCAAGGTAACCCTAACTTTTATTTATAAATAATAATAATAATACTTACTAGTAGTTTTTCTTTTTCTTTTTCAAAAATTAATAAATATAAATATATATATATATATATATATATTATTAAAATTCACAAATTTTCTCACTTTTAACCAAACTAAAATCAAATTTTTTCTCTCTTCAATAAATTCCACAATTGAATATCCTTTGCCAAAACTTCCAAATTAAAAAAACAACCCTTATCAAATAATTCAACTTATACTCAAATTTTTAAAGATCATTAAAAATAAAATTACATTAAATTTGGGATTTTACATTATTCCCTTCTTAAAAAACTTTCGTCATCGAAAGTTGTAATCCTCGAACAACTCATATCATCCTCACGTTCCCACATAGCTTTTTTCACTAATTGATTCTGCCATAACACTTTCACTAAGGCAATCCCCCTGTTGCGTAACACCTTTAATTCTCTTGTCAAAATCTCAACAAGTTGCTACTGGTAGCTTAAATTCTCATTTAACTATAGTCGCTCTTAATAAATAAGATGTGATGGATCTGCTACATACATTCTCAACATTGGGACATGAAAAACGTCGTGAACTTCAAAAAGGGATGGTGGCAACGTTAAATAGTAAGCCACGGGACCAATGCGATCCAGAATATCAAATGGTCCAATGAAACTGGAACTCAACCTCCCCTTCTTTGCAAACCTCATAATACCTTTAATAGGTTCCACCTTCAAGAACACCTTATCCCCAACTTAAAAATCAAGATCTTTCTGTCTCACATCAATATAACTTTTTGTAGCCTAATCAAACGGTGTCATACCAATGGTAGCTTAATAACTTTTATTATATGCGAACTCCAACAAATGCAAGTGAGAGCCCCAACTCCGTGAAATCTTCAATGCACAAGCCAAATTATGGTTCAAACCTTCAGTTTGACCATCAGTGTGTGGGTGAAAATATATTTCAAGAAATTCGAGGTGAAACGAGCATCCCTGTCAGATACAATCAACAAAGGAACCTCCTTCAAGTACAACTGAGTCCACTTGTTCACTATATAAATAAATCTATCTGGAATAAAGTGCGTTGATTTAGTGAGTCTATCCGCAATGACCCATATCACTGTGTGGCCCTTTATTGTCTTAGGCTAACATGATACCATCTGTAACGCTCCAAGCCTAAGATTTGGACTAGGATTCGAAATTTGAATTCAGCAACTGACGACTGTAACAATTTCCTGCATCCTCTGCAACCTGAAAACATCATCATTTCTTGTGTTAAAGGCTTATTAGAGTGAAAGTTATCCCCCACAAACCAACATGGGTCCTTTCAGCATGCTTTGTCCTCACTCACTTGCATCCTAGGAAAATTTCCAGGAGCTCACCCAGCATAGAATTGTTCCAAGCAAAGCACACTTAACTTTGGAGTTCCTATGATTGAGCCACCGAAAAGAAGGGGCACCTTGTTGGTATAAGTAGTGACTTTCAATTCCTTTAAGTCTTTCTTAATCATATTTTCATGTCTTCAGGATCTCTCTCATTCGGATGCGATATCGTTTCATTCATGTCTCCCTCCTAAACTCAAGGCATTTCATGCCCACTAGCTTCTACTTGGTTTGTCCCTGAACCACAACTTACTGGGAGAGGTTCCTCTTTGTTACAATCTGTAATGCCCTAGGCCCAGGATTTGGACCAAGATTCAAAATTCAGATTTGGCAACTAATGGTCCATATATTCTCCTGCATCTCTTGCCACCTGACAACATCATCATTCCTTGTGTTAAAGGCTTATTAGAGTGAAAGTTATCCCCACAAACTAACACTGGTCCTTTCAGCATGATTTGTCCTCACTCACCTGCATTCTAGAAAAATTTACAGGAGGTCATCCAACATAGAATTGTTTCAAACTAGGCATGCTTAACTTTGGAGTTCCTATGATTCACCCACCAAAAAGGAAGGTGCACCTTGTTGGAATAGGTAGTGACTTTCAATTCTTTTAAGCCTTTCTTAATCATACTTTCATGTCCTCAGGATCTCTCTCATTTGAATGTGATATTGGTTCATTCATGTCCCCCTCCTAAAGTCATGACGTTATTGTGTAATTCATTTTATTAATGAAATAAAAATAAAAACAACCTCATGTAGAAAACCAAATGTTAAGAGGAATAAATAAAAAAAAAAACTAACAAAATATTTTGTTCGGGCCCTAAGAAAAACATAAAAGAAAGCTCATGAGTTCAAATTTTAAAACTAACTATCAATAGGCACATCATTCTAAAACTAATTACATAATCATCGTACTTCAAAAATTTCCACAATAAACCACAATTTGAAATGGTCATACTGTCAATGCCTAATATCCAACTCAATACATAATCAATCTTATCTTACTTAGTCGAGGATCCGGTAGTAAACCTCTTACCTCAAGATTAGCGTTAAATCCTTTGTTTGAAATTTAACTCCCAAATCAACGTCCTAAACATAACAAATTTATTCAATAATTTATCCATCAAAATCATCAATTAAATTCAATCTTAATTCTTTAATTCCTTACCAAATTCGTCGTTGGAATTTCAATCTGACTCATTGGACAATCCACAAATTAATTTCAAAGAAAGCTCCAAAATAATCCTTTAAAACCAAGAAGAAACTCCAATATACTCTTAATTAATCGTTAATTTAACTTTTAATGGATTGCCAAAACGCATAATGAAAACCACAAAAAAACTCAACTAAACTCACCCGAAAAAAAACTGGTGAGCGACGACTGCAAAACAAAAGAGACCAAGGCAAATTAGATCGGTGGCAACATACAGAAGGGTTTAGAGTTACGCGGACAAGTGGCCAACAACGACTTAACATGTGCGACGAACGTCCTAGTGCAACTATCGACAGCGGCTTCGCATCGAGTTTGTGGCAGAGACAGACGTGATGGCTTGCGTCAGGTTCGTGGCGAACGACGATGGCTGTTCGTGGGGCGACGTTTGTTAGCTGGGTAGCTGGTACTTGGAGAGGTGGTCGATAGTCGTGAAGGAAACTTAGGGCCGACAGCTGGTTTGCATGAAGAGGAAGAAAGAAAAAAGATATTTTCTTTTCTCTTTTTTTTTTTAACCTGGCTCGGTTTTGCATAACCCTATTTACTTTATATAATAAATAATAAATATAATTAATATTTATTTGTTTCCTTTTCCTAAAACAAAAAAATATATATAATTATATACTTTTTTTCAAAATCCACATTTTTCCTAAATAATTATAATAGAACAAATCTTCTATTTCTTCATTAAATACAATTTTTCCTATTAATTATATATATATATATAATTATCATTTCTTTTCCTCACCAAATAACCACATTTTCTCAAACTTACAAATTAAATTAATTAACATCCTTAATAAATTAATCTTAAATAAACCAACTTATACACTTAATTAATTCAAAATAATTAATTTAGAATTACCTCAAATTTGGGATGTTACAGAGATACTGCTAGGAATGTATAGATCTTCAAAACTAGGCTTGTAGGAAAAGGTTATGCCTAAAGGAAGGGGGTTGACTATGAGGAAACTTTTTCCTTTGTTGCTATTTTAAAGTCTATAAACTCTTGTCTATAGCCACATTTTATGATTATGAAGTATCGAAAATTGATGTCAAATCTGCTTTTCGAAATGACAATCTTTAAGAAAGCACCTTTATGTCTCAGCTCGAGGGGTTAATAACCCAAGGTCATGAGCTAAAAGTTTACGAGCTAAATCAATACATTTATGAGTTGAAGCAAACATCCAGATCTTAGAAAATTACATTTGATACTACAATCAAATCTTATGGTTTTGACCAAAATGTTGATGAGCTTTGTGTTTACAAGAAAATCAACAAAAGTAATGTAGGTTTCTTAGTACTTTATGTGGATGGTATCCTACTCACTGGGACTAACATAAGGTACCTAATTGATGTGAAAACCTTGGTAGAAACCCAATTCCAAATGAAATATTCGGAAGAGGCACAATATGTTTTTGGGATCCAAACCATAAGGGATCAAAAGAAGCAGTTTGGCTTAGGAAGTTCCTACATGATTTGGAAGTTCACTACTACAAAAAAGGGTTTATTTGACAGTTTTTCACTGTCAAATATGATATTGCTTCACAGTTTTAAATTCGTCAAGTAATCTAGTGTTAAGAATAAGGGTTTTTGGCTTAACAGTTTTTCACTGACAAGCCTAACACTTTACTTCACAGTTTTTCACCGTCAAGCTTAACACTTTACTTGATAGTTTTTCACCATCAAGTATATATTTTAGTTAACATTATTTAACTGTCAAGTTTTAGACTATACTTGACAGTTTTTCGTTGTCAAGTAAATTTTGTAATATTTTTTTATAAATGTAATCAACATTACATTTAAAAATGGTGCTCTATTGATCCATTTGTGCGGCTTGCTATCCAAGAGACTTAGAACCTACAAATACAACAAAACATCAAGCTATATGCAGTTTTCAAATACTTTTTAACTAATCTAGTGGCAAGGAAAGGAAATGTAATAAAAAAAATGCATCGTGCGTGATCATCCTAAGACTAGAAATATGCTAATAAAAAAAAGAGAAAAAAACCTTACACAAAATATTAAGAAATAAAATTTTTGTTTGAAACCTTGTCAACTGTTGGAAGTGGGGGCAGAAGACCATTCTCTCTTTTAGCTATGCCTCTCGTTTATTTATTATTCTCTTGTGTCTGCTGACAGCATGTTGTTTTAGAATCTTTTCATTCGTGGATACTAATATATAGATTATTGAAGTATAAATAGCCCACGACTAAAAATCAGAATATGGAAACATACACACATGATAGCACACAAAGACATGACATTATTACCTTCGGTGCAAATTTTCAAAAGGATACAAAAGACTAAAATTTGCAATTAAACATTTGTTTTTTTAAAAAAAGGGAAACTCTTGTTTATGTAACACTAATGAAATGCACACCTACGTTCTCATCAGTACTTGCATTGCTTGCATTGACAGGCAAGTTTAATAAAGATGGATCAAGGATGGGTTAGAACGGAGCACTAAGAAAACAAAACAAAACAAAATGGATTGAGATCTTACTTTAATTGACAACTTTGGAAAGACACAACACAGAGCAATCTATCGATGCAATGCATCTATTTTCAATGGCACTCCTTCATTGTTTAATAGTAATTTCTTACACCACCAAACTAAAGTTGCAAAAAAAAAAATGAAAAGAAGGAACTTCGGAAAGGAGAAGATTTAGCTGAAAATGGGCAATGAATGTTTATTCTTAAAGTAGTTTTTAATTACATATTTATACTTAAAAGAGTTGAACCGGAGCTTGGGTACCAACAACCTCTGATGATCCATAAACTATCAAGTCAATGCCTTTAGTCTTCTCTTTTTCAATCTACTCCTTGATTCAAAAGTACGTAATTCTTAATCCATTATACATACAAATATAAACCAATTGATAAACAAGGAAAGCTTAGGTGACGAAAACAAAAGGCTAACTTATCTAAATTTACCTTCACCTTCATTGTGTTAGCCCACCTAAGTTTCTCTTAAATAAGTGTGTTTTCTGAGTTACGATCACAGACACCCTCAGGATTAGGGATGTGGTGAATTGGAAGCTTTTTGTTGTCAAAGCTAAGCACAATTTCGGCCATTTCATTCATGCTAACCATCTCATCGCTTCCAATATTCATTGGTTCATAGAAGTCATGCTTAGTCAATCTGCAAATAGAAGATTAATTTGAAAACTTTAGTCTCATCTAGAGGTGAGTCAATGTTTAGTTGTTTGTATAAATTGAAAAGGGGGAAAACATATGGTAGCCACAGCAGCTAGGGTAGAATATAAACATCCAACACCATTCCATAACATGATCTCAAAAGAAAACTACTTAGAAGAGAGGCGGAAAGCAATCAAATCCATTACTTTGCTCAACAAAGATGCCAATCAATAAATACGCATTTGAATTCACAACAAACCAGATCAAAAACACAAATTACACAAAAGATTTACACTAATAATTTCCCTTAGCTAGAATTGAGCTAAAACCAACAACTTAAAAAAGCACTTAAACTAAGATTATGGTTTGTTTTATGGTTGTTTTTTATAGTCATAATACTTCACCTTAGGACACTCTTGAATGTGCTTAAGATGATATCACATCCAACATGGAATTTACAGCACTTGAGCTTTCTTACATCAGGACAACTTCTACACATTCGTTAATGAAAGTGAAAGATCTTGTCTAAAGACCATCTCCCCACATCTCAAACTTATCTACAGAAGTGAAGGCCTGTCTGTAAAATGCAGCAGGAGTCTTTTCCCTTTCACTTATATGAATGAAACTACCTCATTATGCTGCACAGGAAGTTCATCATATTTAGAAGCAACATAAAAAATATGCAAAAATACCTACAGGCAACAAAAAATATGCAAGAATTTTTTAGATTTACTACCTTTAAATTCACTCATGATTAAATTATAGAGGGTGAATATAAAAATGAATACCATCACATATTTTTTCTGAAGTAACTTTATTCTGGGAGAGAGAAATATGGCAAGTTGAAAGGCCTACAAATCTATCTTTTTGCTTAGTCTATGATGATATATACTTCATCCTTGAAATAATAACCTATGGACACAAAAGTTAATTACTTTAAAAGGTGAGTAATGTAGAAAAATGGAAATACTATACTAGATCAAGACATAAATCCTTTATAAGGAAAGTGAAAATTTACAAGTACAATCTTCTCTCTTACCTTTCCCATCTTACAGCGTAATCAAGAAGGCGATCAAGTTCATCGATAATATCGAATGCCAATTTCAATTAGATCCTAAGGATTTGAAGGTCTATTACAATTTCAGATGTGAAAGACAGTTGTCATCGTTGTCGTCGTGCTTGAGGAAAATATCTCGCTTGTAGTCGCTGACGCCGTTGCTGAAAAACGAAACTCAAAGCCCTGGATTTTTTTATTCTATGTAGCTTACGACTTTAAGAGATTTCCTCTTTGAGTTGAAGAAGTGTTGAAGGGGAAAATTATTGCTTCGATCACGACGACTTGAAGAAGTGTTGAAAAAAAGTTAGGGCGCATAACATATTTTGGATTATCGAAAAATGATCCCCATTTTTTCAAAAAAAGTGAAAAAAAAAACAAAAGACAAAAAAGGAATGGTGGTGATTAAGAAAATAAGGTGGAGTGGGAAGGGGATACAAGGGGGCCGGGAGAGACGATGATCATGAGTGATGGTGGGTGAGGGCGGGGGAGGAGAGTGTTGAAGGGAGGAACAACCAAGATGAAGAATTTTAGAGGCCTTACAAGAGGCGGCTACTCTCTCTCTTGTGAGCATTTTGGTGGCTGCCTAGGAATTGAGAAGTGTAAAGTTTACGGGGACAGTAAAGGAGCACTACTACTTTCCGCAAAAAAAGTTAATTAAAGAAAGTTACTTGACGGCTAAAACCTATCGATCAAAATTAATTATACTTGAAAGGTAAAAACTCTCGAGTATTTAAAAATTTTCAAAAAAAATCTTTATTATTCCTCCTTTTGTTTATTATTGATGATTTTTAACATTATTTGACAATTTTGTATAAAACCGTCAAATAAATATAAATTCAAAGTGTCAAGTAAAATATTTTTTGTAGTAGTGGTTGTTCCGAATACAAACTTGTCCATCACTCTATATTGTGATAATAGTTAGACAATAGCTAATTCTAAAAAACCTCGTAGCCACAAACCAGGAAAACACATTAAGAGGATCTGATACACAAGATTTTGCAACAAGGAGACGTGATTGTTACCAAGATCGCTTGGAGCACAACATAGTTGATCTGTTTACAAAGACAATCACGGCTAAAGTGTTCGAAGGGCATCTATAGAGTTTAGGCTTATGAGATATGTACTTTAGATAATCTAGGGCAAGTGGGAGATGTGTAATGGGTGTGAGGATGAAGTTTATTGTATTTGTATATATCGTTATGTATTATACTTGTGTATTACTTTACTTTTCTATGTTTTGTGGTGTACTTTATAATGTACATTCCATTAGACTATCACTAGACTAGAGTTTTAGTCCAAGCGAGAGCTTGTTGGGTTTTATGTTATAAAACTCGTAGATTGTAAATGTAATTCATTGATCATTATTAATATGAGTGTGATTATTTTAATTTCACTAAGTGTTATTGATTATTTTACCAGTTTTGTCTTAATAACCTAAATTCAATAAACTAATATCCTCAACCGCCTTATGAGTCTTGAACTGTATGTGGATATTCAAGATACAACCCAAAAAGTCTATAGTATAAGGATAAGGTTGGGTACCTTATCTTGGTAAGCCTACCATTTTTAAGATAAGACCGAGCGGGGAGCTAGGAACATAATCATACAAGATAAAATTCATTCCTTCCGACTTTAAGGTAAATATATGAGTGTTCCCTTAAATGGTGTCTTCGAGACTTAAACAAAGGGCTCTACCCTCTCTATGAAACAAGAAAGGCTTCTGTTTATTTGTTGTACCATAAACATATTGTTCATTTAATGACTAAGAACTAATCTAGGGTAAAACGATAATTTGACCAAGCTGGTGTTGCAGACAATCGTGAAGGACTAACTTGTTGTTATTTGTCTATATCCGTAGACACACAAATATATCTATGTGAGAAGAGTTCAGTTGTGAGTCTTTAGTAGAGTGTACACACAGTTAACGAATACTAATTAATGTGATTAATGATGTTACAACCCCTATTTATTAGGTAATAAATAATTAGTATATAAAAATGATTATAATAATATTTATTATTAATATTA
>JBBPDJ010037102.1:0-11412 GCA_037974625.1 Cucumis cinereus
TTATTATCATTATAACCCATATTATTTTATTTCCTTCAAAAAAACATAACCCAAAATATAAACAACCCAAAACTTCAACTTTACCATAATTAATAAGATAAATAATGATACCAAATTACAATTTACCTTAAAATGGTTTGGGATGTTACAGAAAGAAATATTAGTCATAGGCTTAAGACCCACAAATACCTTATACTACAAAAGAAATAACTGAACACATTGTATTGTATTCTTAAAATATTCTTAAAATATAATGTATTTGAAAGAAAAAAAAAAGTTAAATATATTAATTAAAATATAGTGACACTTTTGTTTCATTTGAAAGAAAAAAAGTTAAATATTCTTAAAATATAGTGACTGTAACGCCCTGGATTTTCAACCTTAATCTGAGGTTGTTACTTAAACAAAACTCATATTCTTTACAAATTAAAGTGGAAGCATTTGCCAATAATAACAACAGCAACACAAAGACTGCAGCGGAAGCATTTGTCAATAAAGTCACTGGTCCTTCGTGTCCGTCGTCGGTTTCCTCATACTTACCTAAAAAATAAACATGAAAAGGGTGAGTATGAAAATACCCAGTAAGGAATCCACTACTGGGTCCACTAGGTTAACTGTTAACTTTCTATTAAACTGCACTCTACAATCTTAGTCCCAAAAGCAGCTAACGTGCCACCTACCAAGTACAACATGGCTAATAGATAAAGTTAACAACTACCATAGTCCCAAAACATGCAATCTTAGTATAAAACATTCATAAGCACACATATGAAGTTTCGTTCAGAAAAGAAAACCACAAACACCTCATACCTTTATCATGTTTTACTTTTAATCCATAGCAAACCACAAAGACATATCACCACACAACCTCATTGGTTTGTCCATAGCAATCTGTCCTAACAGATCATCCCATAGCCATTCAGTTCATCTTAACATAGATAACCCATCACCAACAGCTAACTCGAGAGTTAGTCCATTCAGTTAACTAAACCATTTAGTTAACTCACCATATAACTCAGTATCAAGCACTTCATCACCTAACCAACATATCATGTAAGCGTTCCACACCGTTAAGCTTGACATACGAATTATGCATTGATACTTAATAACCCGCTTATCACATAAAGTATCTTAAACATCCAGTTTATCACAAATATACCGTTGGGTTCACTAGGTGACCATTAACTCGTTCTAATGACTTGTACTTTACGACACACTGTCAGGTGGTTGAGTAAGGACAGACATGTCGGAACAAATCGCCACACAAGCTTGTTAACCGAACTTGTCAGAGCAAATCGCCACATAGGCTTGCTATCAGAACCGATATGTCTGAACAATTCACCACACAAGCTTGTTAACCGACCTTCAGAACAAATACGCCACACGGGCTTGTTAACTGGCCTTGTCAGAGCAAATTGCCACACAGACTTGCTATTTGACTCATCGTTCTACCACCGAGTACAAAATTCATTAGGTAAAGTTAACAGAAACCATATCCAACAAACCAATTCAGTAAACATAGTGATCACAACAACAGTTTAATCGTCATACAGTAGATAACACAGAGCAAATAAGATGACAGGTCAGACATAATCAATACGAAATATATCCAAAAATCCAAAGTTAAATCCACAAAGTAAGCATAGCAACCATCTCCCACACCTTATTGGCCAAGAACGTGTAGTCAATAGAAGTATTCCTTACGCATCATATTTTAATTAATAATTTTTCATAAAATTATTAATTAAAATAACTCAAATTCGTTACCTAATCAGTCGATTCATTTATCACAGAATCCCATAATTCCGATGTCACATAAATAATTTCATAAATATCCGTATCACTTAACAAGGAAACAGTAGTAAGTCCCTTACCTCAAAGTGTTGAATATACTTTTGCTTGAGTTTTTCTCTCAAATTAATCCTATACATAAAACATTTAATTAATAAATTTTCATAAAATTATTCATTAATTTTAACTTTAATCCTGCAATATCCGTTCTTAAACTTACCAATTTGTCGTCAAAAACTCCAATCTAATTCGTAGAGAGAACCCTACGAATTAATTCCAAATGATTGCTCCAAAAAAATCTATACATAACAATTTAATTAACAATTTTTCCATAAAATTATTAATCAAATTTACCCTTCAAAGTAGTCCTTTAATCTTACCGATTCGTTGTCGACGCTCCAATTAATTCGTAGGTGAAATCCTACGAATTAATTCTAGCCATAGCTTCAAAAGAACCTTCATTTAACCAAAAATAATTCTCAAATTAATTCTCAATTAACTTTATTGGGTATCAAAAAATCCAAAATAAATACACAATACTTTACCCATATAACTAACGGTGGCGATCGTGAGCGACAACGGACAAATCAAATCCAGAAGATTAGATCGAATCAACAAACAAAGAGGCGTAACGGTTGAGCGGAGCATATGCCGGAAACCGACAAAAAGAAAAAAAATAGAGGAGGCGGCGACGTGAAGGGCTGAGGAAGAAGAAGATTTGAAAGTGAAATTTTTTTATAACTTCACGCTTTCCATGCAACCCTAAATTTATAAATAATATTATTATTATTTATTGATAAATAATAATAATATTTTATTATTATTATTATTATCTTTTCTAAATTCCACCAAATCAAATATTTTCTTTTCCTTTTCTTATTCCAAATCAATCAAATTATCTTCTCTCCTCTCTCAATTATCTTTTAACAAAAAATAATTAAATATATATACCTAGATATATATATTAAATTTCTTAACCAAAATAATTAACATCCCAAAACAAATTAGATCCCAAAATAAATCCAACTTATTATTTTTAGATAATTAACCTAAAATTATCTCAAATTTTTGCGATGTAACAATCTTCCCTCCTTAAGAAACTTTCGTCCTCGAAAGTTCTAATCCTCGAACAACTCTGGATGACACACCCTCATGTCATGCATCCTTTTGTTCCTACATAGCCTCTTCGACTAAGTGATTCCGCCACAAAACTTTTACTAGCACAATTTGCTCTATTGCGTAGCACCCTCACTTTCTTGCCAGAAATCTCAATAGGTTGCTTCTCATAGCCCAAGTTCTCAATCAACCAATGAGACTCAAAACCATTAAAGACTCGATCCACGAATTAAATCCATCAGACCATAGCATGCATACCTTTATGCTACCACAATATTAAACATGTTCAATCACCTCCCCAAATTTTAGTGTCCAACTCAAGGGTATTCCAACAAAAATCACTTGAACTTAAAAATTTACTTAGTTCCCTTTGAGCACTACTACATGGCGACATTTTCTAACCATAACCTTTTCCATAAGGTTCTCAGTCACACAAACAGTCCATTTTAATTTCAGTTTATACAGGCAGTGACATAAACATATAACCATAAACATCTTATCAACAAACATACTTGGCGAGGACAAAGGAACCAAAGTGACCATGGGGACGTAAACCATAGACTTACATTGTAAGTCAGTCTACAGATCCTAAAAACTTAGGCTCTTATACCAACTGTAACGCCCCAGATTTTCAACCTTAATCTCAGGTCGTTACTTAAACAAAAACTTATATTCTCTACAAACTTCACCTCACTTAATCATTATCTTTCTTTCATCCTCAAATATACGCTGCACCTTGAGCTTTATGCGGTAATTTGACACTTTTTCCCGTACAAAGATGAACTCATATCTTGCTTCAACATAAGGCTTTCAATTTTTAGCCAATCAATTTACAAACTCACACTTATGCCATACCATAATCCTCATTTTCATCTCCATTTCATCTATTTGTAGTAGGATGTCCCCTACAATCATTGAGACTATAGTCGCCAACGTATTTATTCCAATTGCAGTCATTTGCAAACACAATTTGGCCTTGCCCATAAATTTTTTTTATCAATTCCGCCAAACTTTTGATGATTCTGTCTTTAAGTGCCTTCTAGCTTTAAACCTCATATGAGGGTGAAAATCTTTTGAATTTTAAATTTTAAATCTAATAACATTTATAGGGATTTAGTTATAAGGTAGATGAATAATAAGTGTATTCTCTCCAATTTTTATTTTTAAATTTAAAAATAGAAAATGGTAGATTTAAACAACCAACTACCTAAAAAGAAAATCTCACTCTCCAAAAATTGAGTTTTTTTTTTTTAAACGACTGTCTCATGGCCCACTCATCATCCTTGAATTACAGTAGTTGACTTCTATTTTCAACTTTCATTCCTCTCTTTTATATTTGATGAGCTTTTGAGGGAATGAGTGAATTGTTTTTGGGTAAGGATCGTCATCGCATTTTAACCCACTTACGAAATTTATTTTTAAACATTGTAACTTATATGCTGAATTGAAATAATTTTAAAAGATATGATATTTAAAATAAAAAGATAAATCCAACAAAAAAATACAAAAAAATAGTTATTGTTCTAAAAATGAAGCACAACAGAAACACGGATATCGAGAAACTAATATTAAAATAAAATAACAAATAAAAAAAATAAAAATAAAATATCATTATGTTTCAGGAACTTGATTTGTATGTTTCAGGTATTTTAAATTCTTCTGGAACTTTCATATAAATATCATTATCAAGAGATCCATATAAATATGTTGTGACTACATCCATAAGATGCATATCCAGATTTTCATACACAGTCAAATCAATTAAAAATCTTAATATGATTGCATCCACCAACGGAGAATATGTCTCCTCATAATCAATATCAGGTCTTTGTGAAAAACCTTGTGCAACTTGCTTTATATCTTATTATCTCATTATTTTCATTTTTTTTCCTCACAAATACCCATTTGTATCCCATAGGTTTGACACCTTCTGGTGTTTGAACTAGTGGTCAAAAAACTTGACGTTTTGAAAGTGATTTTAATTCTGCCTCAATTACTTCTTTCCATGAAGACCAATCTTTTCTCTGTCGACATTCTTCAACAAATTTTGGTTAAGAATCCCCATTTTTAGATATAAGATTGGTCTTCATGGAAAGAAGTAATTGAGGCAAAAATTTGTTGAAGAATGTCGACAAATTTTGGTTAAGAGCAACATTATAGGCAAAAATGTTATCGACAACTACATCAATTCAGTTTCATCTTTTTCTTGTCGTGACATAGTTTATCAAGATCTCATTTTTATCCTTAATAGTTTTATCTTCTTCAATATTCTTGTTAGGATTCAAATTTTGAATTTCTTCTGAAACATCCGTATCCTTAATCGAGTTATTGATTTCCTTTATATTTCTATGATTTTTATCTTTGGAACCTACTGGTCTACCACGCTTCTGGCGTGCTCCATATTCATTAATAACTACTTGTTGTGTTGGAATATCGATTTTTTATGAGACATTTGCAGCTGGTATATGCGACTTAGTTACTTTCTTTACATCTACAAATGCATCTAGTAACATATTTGTTATATTTTGTAAATATATTATTTTCTGAACTTCATGTTCACATTGATTTGTACAAGGATCTAAAGGAGACAATAATGAAAAATTCCATGTAATTTCTTTTTCCAACTTTTGTATTCCTCCCCCTACAATTGAAAATTTTGTCTCATTAAAATGACAATCAGCAAATCATGCAGTAAATATATCACCCGTCAGGGGTTCAAGATATTTAATAATTGATGGAGAATTAAATCCAACATATATTCCTAGCCTCCTTTGAGGACCCATTTTACTGCGTTGTGGTGGAGCTATTGGAACATACACTGCACACCCAAAAGTTCTCAAAAATCGTAATGGCGACTACTTGTGATAAGTTGCTGGTCTAATACATATAAGTGATGGAGCATGCAAAATAGCATGTCTCCATACAGAGGAGGTAGCTTAACTCTCATAAGCAATGTTCTAGCAATTAGTTGCAAACGCTTTATAAACGATTCTACTAAATCATTTTGTGTATGAACATGAGCTACAGGATGTTCAACACTTATTCCAATTGACATTCAATATTTATCAAATGTTTTGAGATGTAAATTCTCCAGCATTATCAAGTTGAATGTTTTTAATTGTGTAATCAGGAAATTGTGCTCTTAACTTAATTATTTAAGAGTAATCTTGCAAATGCAATATTTCGACTTGATAATAAACACACGTGTGACCATCTGCTTGATGCGTCTATTAAGACCATGAAATACTTAAATGGTCCACTTGGCGGGTTAATAAGTCCACATATATCACCATGAATTTGTTATAAGAATCTAGGTGATTCAATTTATCTTAAGAGCAAACATCACATGATAATTTATTAGATTGAAGAATCTTCTAGTTCTTTAATGGGCGTCCATTGGAATTCTCAATAATTATCCTCATCATTATAGACCCCGGATGTCCTAATCTATCATGTCAAATAGCAAATATATCTGGATTCATGAACTTCAGGTTCATTGTCGCATATGTTTCAATTACCCCTATATGAGTATAATATAATCCTGAAGATAAAGCAGACAACTCTTATAATATACGTTTTCATTTGAGACAGTATAAATAATATAAAAATATTTTATCTTATTTTTTCTATTAGTATTAATATGATAACCATTGCATCTATATCTTTAAAACTTAGTAGATTTCTCTTTGATTGTAGAGAACAATGCATTTTCAATAGTTAATTTTGTTTCTTTAGGCAAAATATCATATGCTTTTCCAAAGCCTTCAATTAAGTTTATAGAACCTGATATTATATTTACTGTTGCATTCAACATTGTCAATTTGGAAAAATATTTTTTATTTGTATGTATTGTGTGTGTGGTTGCTTTGTTTGCAAGACATAGATCTTCTTTGCTCATTTTTTAATCACCCAATGTATGAAAATGATGCATCTTTCTTCATTAAAAGAAAATAATTACATTAAGTAAAACAACACTTGGAATGTTCAAAGGTTAATATTAACAAAACAAAACATGAAGATAAATAATAAAATAACAACAACATTATTCTAGATGTTTTCAAAATCAAAAGAAACATTTGTTGTTCCATCAACTGTGTCGATCTTCTCTTCATGAGATTCAAAGAAATCTGTCACATCCAAATTAGTCAGGTTGAATGGATCAAATATATCATTATCTTGATATGCACAATTTGCTTTCACATTTTTTCCCTTTTTCTTCTCTAAGGAGGCTTAATATAAATCAACTAAGTGTTTCGAGGTACAACAAACACGTGACCAATGTTCGATCATACCACATTGGTAACAAACTTTTTCATCATCTTTTGTATTTTTATTTTGTGGAGCTTTTCCTTTATAATCATTGTTTCATGTGGTTCTTTTGAAATTTGGATGATTAGAACGACCATCACGAAAATAATAATTATTTCTTCCTCTGCCACGGACTCTACCTTGACCACGACCACGACCCCGTCCATGGTTAAAATTCACAACATTCGCTTCAGGGAATGGTGTTATTCCAGTTGGTTGGGATCCGTGGTTTTTTATCAACAACTCATTGTTTTGTTCAGTAACAAGAAGACATGAGATGAGTTCAGAATATTTTTTAATTTCTCTCTCTCGATATTGCTACTGCAGGAGCATATTCGAGATATGAAAAGTAGAGAATGTCTTTTCCAACATGTTCGCATCAGTAACTTTTTCTTCGCATAACAACAATTTTGAACTAATTCTAAATAATTAAGAATTGTAATCACTTACTGATCGAAAACCTTGTAGCCTCAAATGCTTCGAATCATAACGAGCATGAGGAAGATAAACTAGTTTTAAATGATCATACCTTTCTTTCAGTTTACTCCACAACATATGAGGATCTTTTACTGTTAAATATTTTGATTTCAAATCCTCATGAATGTGATGACGAAGGAAAATCATGGCTTTCGCCTTTTCTTGATTGGTTGTTGCATTTTCTCTCTTAATTGTATCTCTGAGATTCATGGCATCGAGATGCATCTCAGCATCAAGAACCCATGACAAATAGTTGCTACCGTTAATGTGAAGAGCCGTAAATTCTAGTTTTGCAAGATTTGCCAAGGTAACACTATCATAAAATATTATAATTATATTAGGAATTTAATATACATCAAATATGCAAAATAACATTCATTTTATTAATTATAATAAAGTAAAAGAAAATTTGTCATACCTTTAGGATCTACTTTTGGCGTAGGAGACGACCCGAGCTCGTGCTGATAACGTGTTGTAAAAATAAAGCACCATGAAAACACAAATATCGAGAAAACTAATATTAAAATAAAATAACAAACAAAGAAAATAAGAAAAGAATAAAAATTTCGACTCAAAATTCTCCACTTTATTCTATTCATTTGGATTTCTCACCAATGTGTGTATATAACAAATTCCACCAAAAGCCACTATTTATAAGCAATTTGGCATGCATGAGGTGACTTACATGGACACTAACCATGAGGGAATAGATGACACATGGTTAACATATGTGGTAATGAAAAAATGTCACATGGCATTTTGGACACTAAGCATTATAATGGAGCATCTATATTTGTAATATTTATAATAGTTAAGAAGTTTTAAAACAATTCGATTTAAAATTTTAAATTTGAAAAAAAGGGAGTTTTGGTTACAATTTTTCGTGAGTTAAAAGATCTTCTTTGTATCTTGTATACTGAATTGAAATAGTTTTAAAATATGATATGTAAAATGAAAAGATAAATCCAACCAAAAAAAGGAAAAAAATAGCTATGAAGTTTTAAAACAATTGGATTTAAATATTTCAATTTGAAAAAAAAGGGAGTTTTGGTTACAATTCTATATGTTAAAAGATCTTATTTGTAGGGCATTTCTAGAATACTCTTGATAGTTTGCATGTGAGATAGGGGTTGTTTGCCGCAATTCTAAATATTTTTTATTTTTGCTGTTTTTCAAAATCGAACTCAAAAATATGTTATTCTATCTAATTTCCCGTTTTGTTATATTGTTAATGTTTTTGTCATAGACTACTCTTTAACTATTTTTTATGTACTTTTATAATTACTTTTTTGTTCTAGTTTTGTCCATTTTTCCTCCATTATTTTTGCAAATTACCAAGGGTTTTGGATCAATTTATATAATGTATTGTCAAGTATATGTCATAATTTATTTTTATTTCTCGTTTTTTATTGAGATATATATTCAATATACTTTATCCTATATACACATGTATATTTTGTTATTTTTGGGAATATATACTTTTTCGTTTCCTACATTTCAGATTTTAACTTATATTTTAGAATTTCCATTTTTTGTGGACTACATTTAATCCTAAATTGTGGTTACAAATTTAGAACAAGTATAGATTTAAAATTGTTTTATACTATATACTTTTTAGTCTTGCTTCTATTAAGATATATATATTCCACATAATTGTCATATACAGTATATACACATGTACAAAACATACTTTATATAATCGAATAATAACACTAACATCATAAATTAGAGCATAAACTAAGGTAGATGACATTACTAGATTATTTGAAATAAATTCGTAAATATTTGAAAGTGAAAAGAAAACGTAGATATAAACAACATAGTTACTATGTACTATAACGCACATGACTGCAAGTGATTATTTGAGTGTGTTGATGAAAATATTGTTGGAAAAATCATATTGATATTTTATTCCAAGTTGGGATTTTCAAATTGGTAAGATTGCAATGTGGAAGCTCATTTATAAATCTCTACCTTAAATTATGGGTTTGAGCCTCGAGGGGTGCCCGTGTTTTAGAGGGGGTGAGTAGATAGACAAATGTGGATTTGTTGGTTTCTCCACACACGCACCGTCATCCAGACAAAGTGAACTGAGTAATAAAATAATAATATATTTTTATTAAATATTTATTTTTTATCTTAAAAATGTTTTTTCTTATTTAAATATTTGACATTTCATTTTTATTAAAACAAAAATCGTTTCATTATAAAAACGTTTTCTTATTTAATGTTTTAGTCTGTTGAGGTGTTGAGATGTTACATTTTCATTTTGTGACTGTTGGAGCATTACAAACCAATATCTATATAAAGGCCTCCATATTTCTCATTTTACAACATTTATATCAGAAAAATATATCTCGCAAAGTTTTCACCATCTTCTTTCTCTTTGTTTTGTTCTTGAGCAAAATAAAAAAGAATGTTTGGTATTCTGATCGGTTCTAGTGTAGCTCCAATTGAGTTTGGTTGTTTTATGTTGGGGGCGCCCGAACATTATCAGTATTGGTTGCACTCCCAACAGAGCCGTAAAACGTCTTAAAGAGAACATGATTTGCAACTCAATCTTTTCTTAACAAGTTTATTTAGCAAATTTTGGTTGCATACCTTAAGAGTTCAACTCAAGGCGGTGAAATACAGGCGACAAGGTTTAGGCGTTCATCTTCAACGTAGCGAGCACCAGGTGACGTAATCTAGGCGACCACATTAATTCCAAGTGTCCAAAGTACAAGGTGATCAAAGTCTCAGACGTTCAAGTTCCTGTTCAGGCATTATTTTCTAGGCATCCAGATTGAAACGTCTAACTCCAATCTCAACTCATTATTCGTAGTACGAGTTCTAAAAATTTTAAGACGACTTTTTCCTACTACTATATCCAATGGTCAGTTCAATGAAAAAAAAAATATTTGTGCATCGATCTAAACAGTCCATTCAGATTTGAATGGGCACACTGCAAGCGATGGAAAACAAGAGATGATGTTCTTCCTAACCATGAAAAAAGTTGATAATGCTTGCACCACTGAGAAGCAAGAAGTTCTAAAAATCTATCCAACCGAGCATTAGATCAAGGATTTCGACGCATGGAAGGCAAATGATTTCATTTACAAAAATCTTATATTAAACGGTTTGAGTGGCGATTTATATGACAATTACAGTATGATGACCATTACAAAAGAAGTTTGGGATGCCTTACAGAAAAAGTTTGACATCGAAGAGTCTGGTTCGAAGAAATATATAGTTAGACAATACTTGAAGTTCCAGATGATGGATGAACAATCTTTAGAGGTACAATCTCATGAACTGTAGAAGATTGCTCATGAAATAACAAACGAAGATATGGTTATAAATGAACAGCTCCAAGTTGCTATTTTAATTGATAAATTACCTCCTCTGTGGAAGGCCTTAAAAAACATGTTGAGGCACAAAACAAAATTTTCTTTGGAAAGTTTGGTAACACAGTTGAAAATTGAGGAGGAGACTCGAAGACAAGATCATAAAGAAGAGGTGAACGTCGTTTCTAGAACGACTTCCACTGTTGTTCTTAAACATGGATTAAAGCCAAAGAGGAACAAGATGAAGGTTCTGTTGGATTTTATCTCCTAAAACTCGTAAGAGTAAATGTAAATCGTTGACCGGTATTAATAAACAGTTATTATTTCAATTTCAATGAATAGTAATTGAATATTTTTGTCTAATTAACCCAAATCCAATAAACTAACATCCTAA
>JBBPDJ010037103.1:0-11407 GCA_037974625.1 Cucumis cinereus
AGGAACTAGTTCTCCTTATCTCTTGGTCTTCGATCAAAGGGTAATCCAAATCTAATCCATTCCCTTGGATTTTTGTCCAATTGACCTGGGGGTTTTAGAATTTGTTATTAGGGGTTCGCCAATTGGGTTCTTAATTTACAAATCCTATGGTTTTCATATCATTTGGTATCAGAGCCTAGGCTATATATTGGGTATATGTTTTATTTCTTTCTTGATTAAAGTCTATTTTTTAAGTTGTTTTTGTTATTGATTGAATTGGAAAAAAAAAAAAGCTATTGCGGTATAGTAGCAAGAAGAAGAAACAAAAAAAAATAGCGTAAAAGAAAAAAAAACATATAGTTTCCGTGGGTTTCTTGTTAAAAAAAACATTTGAAGCACGTCAACTAAGTTGCTGAATTTTCATAGGTTTTAACCTGTTTAACCTTTATAAGAAAATTAATAGTTCTTAAAGAGCAATTGGTTGACTTTTTGAATTGAGTTTTGGGTAAAATTAGTGTCGTTGGATTCTATTCTTAATTCATTGTTTCTTTTTATCATTATTTTGTCTAGTAGGTTGCTTTTCTTTGTTCATCTCTTGAATTTTGAATATCAGGTTCTTAATTCTAAATATCATATTTTTATCGTTTCTTGTCTAGTTTGTTGAATCTCGAACATTAGGTTCTTGATTTCTAGTTTTCGCTTTTGTTGCATTCAACTAGTTCTTTGCTTGAGTTGGACACTTTACAGGCATTCTTGCTTTGTTTGTTGTTGGCTTTCTCTTCACATTCAAGAGGAGGTGAACTCAGTTGCAGAGATTCGAGCAGCAACAATTGATCAAAAGATTTATAATTGGAATCAGTTGACGCTACAGGATGGAACCAATTGAGATTCGAGGACGAATCCTTCAAAAGAAGAAGAGGATGATATGATCCACACAAGCATCAAATTATTAATTAGGGTTTATTTAATAATTATGATGTATTTTAAATAATTTCCAATTTTTATTTTTTTCAAGTTTATCTTTTTATCTTTTTTAACTTTTTAAAATGGATAATTTAGCCTTTTTCCATTGAATTAGGGTTTTATTGGGTTGCTATTTAAGTCTTGCCTTTATGTTGTTTTAAGGGGAGTTTTTCATAATTAAAGTTTGAGGGTTTTCTTTGAATGGAAATTCTTTGGTAGATAACAGAGTCTCATCACCGCCTTTTTGCAATTCTTGATTTAGGGTTGTAAGCCAAGAACATTCAAGTAAGTTTGATCACCTTGCTTGTGGAGTGTTCGAACTTGGAGTGAGGATTTAGTTCTCTTTATCTCTTGGTCTTCGATCAAAGGGTAATCCAAATCTAATCCATTCCCTTGGATTTTTGTCAAATTGATTTGGGGGTTTTAGAATTTGTTATTAGGGGTTTGCCATTTGGGTTCCTAATATACAAATCCTAAGGTTTTCATATCACTACTTGTTGGTGATTTACCTGCTCTTGTTTTATTAGACCCTGGAGCTACACATTCATTTGTTTCTAATAAATTTATGAGTAAACTGAGTATAATGATACAAACACTACCAGATGAATTAATTATTTATACTCCTATCGGCGATGTTGTACTGGTTACTGAAGTAGTTAGAGGTTGCGAAGCCTTAGTAGAAGGTGTTAGTATGTATGTAGATTTAATACCCCTTGAGTTACAAGAGCTAGATGTAATTCTTGGCGTGGACTTTCTATTTACGAACCATGCTACTATGGATTGTCATATGAAAGAAGCAACTTTCCAGAAATCGAAAACGGTAGAAGTAATTTTCCGAGAAGAGCGAAAAATTATTCCAACATGTTTAATCTTAGTAATGAAGCTGCAAAGATGATGAGAAAAGGTTGTACGACTTATCTTGCACACATAGTAGAAGTACAAAAAGAAAAGCTGAGACATGAAGATGTTCCGATGGTAAGAGAATTCATAGATGTGTTTCTCGATGATCTATCAGAATTACCACCTGATAGGGATATTGAATTTACTATTGATCTTTTGTCCAGGACAGCAGCTATTTCTCAGACACCGTACAGTATGGCTCCGAGTGAGCTGAAGGAATTAAAAATTCAGTTACAAGAGTTAGTGGACAAGGGATACATCAGACCTAGTGTATCACCTTGGGAAGCCCCGGTGTTATTTGTAAAGAAGAATTATGGCACGTTACGATTATGTATAGATTATAGACAATTGAATAAGGTCACGATACATAATAAGTATCCTTTACCTCGTATCGATGATCTGTTCGACCAATTGAAAGGAGCGTCAATGTTTTCCAAAATTGACATAAGGTCAGGATATCATCAGTTAAAGGTTAAAGAATCTGATATTCCAAAGACGACATTCAGAACCCGATATGGGCATTATGGGTTCCGATTAATACCATTCGATTTAACGAATTCACCAGCGATTTTCAACGATCTCATGAACAAAATTTTTCATGAATACTTAGATCAGTTCGTGATGGTTTTCATAGATGATATACTTATATATTTGAATGACAAAAAAGCTCATGAGAACCATTTGAGAACAGTGTTACAGACATTACTAGATAAACAGCTATATGCCAAGTTCAGTAAATGTGAATTTTTGTTTGATCGAGTAATGTTTCGGGGGCACGTGGTATCAGCTGATGGTATTAGTGTGGATCCGTAGTAGACTGAAGCTATTGTCAAATGGGAGAAACCTACCAATGGAATGGAAGTCGTAGTTTCCTTGGTTTAACAAGAGACTACTGACATTTTGTGGAAGATTTCTCCTGAATAGCTTTACCGTTGACCTCCTTGACAAAGAAAAATGTCAAGTTTGAATGGTCGGAGAAGTGTGATCAAAGTTTTTAGGAATTAAAGAGGAGATTGATAACGACACCTATTTTGACACTTCCAGTTTCAGGAAAAGAGTTTGAGATCTATTGTGATGCATCCAGACAAGGCTTAGGTTGTGTGCTCATGCAAGAAGGTAAGATGATTGCTTATGCTTCAAGACAATTAAAGAAGCATGAATGCAATTATCCTACCCGTGACTTAGAGTCGGCAGTTGTTTTAGCGTTGAAAATCTAGAGACATTATCTATTAAGGACCTCAAAGATGCCATATTAGAGGAAGCTCATAGTTCAGCATATGCTATGAATCCAGGTAGTACAAAGATATACAGAACTTTGAAGAAAACGTTGGTGGCCTGGAGTGAAACGAGAGACTGCTGAGTATGTTGATAGATGTCGATCTATCAACAAGTTAAACCAGTACGTCAGAGACCAAAAGGACTTCTAAATCCACTCCCGATACCTGAGTGAAAGTGGAAGCATATTACTATAGATTTCTTATTTGGATTGCCCCGTACATCTAGTGGTTTTGATGGAATATGGGTGATTATTGATAGACTCACAAAGACAACACGATTTATACCGATTAAGGCAACCTTTACGCTAGATCAGTTAGCTAAGCGTTTTGTTGACAGAATTGTGAGTCAATACGGAGTTCCAGTATTTATAGTGTCAGAAAGAATCCGAGGTTTAAATTGAAGTTTTGGCCAAGTTTGCAAAAAACACTGGAAACTAAGTTACGATTAAGTACAATTTTTCATCCCCAAAGAGATGGACAATCAGAGAAAACCATTCAGACACTTGAGGATATGTTGAGAGCATGTGTACTACAGTTTAAAGGCAGTTAGGATACTCACCTATCAAGATTCTTGACAGGAAAGAACCGATCAAGATTCTTGACAGGAAAGAACATGTACTGAGAAGTAAGATAATTATGCTCGTAAAAATTCTTTGGAGACATCATGCAGTGGAAGAAGCGACGTGGAACACAGAAGATCATATAAGAAGCAAGTACTCCTTTTTGTTCAAGTAGAGATTTCTGAATTTCGAGGACGGAGTTTTCAAAACGGGGTAATAGTTGTAATACCCGACTTTTGTATTTCAAGTTGTTTGTTGTAAATAAATATTAATAAAATAATAGAAGGGCATTTTAGTAAATTTTTGTTAAAGAAATGGAAAAAAGGGTAATTTTAGTAATTTTATTTAAAAATAGAGAGAGAAAAGAAAGAAAAAGAAAATAATTTTGAAACTAAGTGCTATTATTATTATTATTATTATTATTATTATTATTATTATTATTATTATTAAAGGTAGTAATTATCATGTTTAAAAAAAATTGAAATTTTTTTAAACAGTGTCCCAAAGAGATAAAGAATGAAAAAGGGAAATTGAATATCTTTTTACCTTAATTCCTTCTCCAATTTTCTAATTGGATGATTAATAGGCAAGAAATTTTGTCTTTAAATTATGTAAGTTGGCTGGAATTTAAGAGAAGGAGAAGGAAGAGAAGAAAACATAAGAGGAGAGAAAGGAAAAAATCTGGGCAAATTTGTTATGAACATAATGGAAAGAATGATGAAATTAAACTCAATTCTTTACCAAATTGAGTGAAATTTCTGTCAAAATTGTGTAGAAAGGAGAGCGAAAGTCGATAGACAGCTCAATTTGAAGAAATTTGGCCAAGAAAACCAAAAAAATTAAGAAAGAAACTCGTCGGCGCTGAAAATTCACACGTTTGAGCATTTGAAGTTTTTGAAGAAATTGAATGGGTTAGATTTGAAATTGGACCTTCAAGTTTTGTGGTAAGTTCAATAAGAAGCCCCTCTTTGATTTTTTTAACAATTAACTTGATTAATTTCAGCTAGAATTAACAAATTTGATGTTTGAAAATTGAAGAAAACTCGTCAAAAATAGAGCCTTGAAATATTCAGCTTGAATTCCCGTGGATTTGGAGTAAATTGGATGGCCAAAACTGGAGGTAATGTAGTTTAAGTTATGGATAATTGATTGGTAATAGTTAGAACGTCTAATTTTTGTCGGAGAAGGAGAGTTTTGTCGCCAGAGTTGTGGCCGAAAACTGGGCAAAAATTGGGGAAAATGGAAGGTTGAAGATGAAGTTTTATTTTTGGCCGTCATTGTATGTGCGTCATTAAAGCCTAATGTCATTACTTGTCTGTCATTGAAACCAAAAGACAGAATGCATATTTTCCTTAGCCCAATTAGGATAATTATTGCCAAATGCCCATTTTACCCTTGATTAAGGAGAAAATTAGAGGGAAAATTTGGGAAATGAAGGAAACTTTGATATGTTAAAGGAAAACTTAGGGAATTTAACCTAAAGACGAGTTATATTATAGGCTCAGTTTAATTCGTTGATTTTGGACAATTTTCAGCAAAATTGGCGATCGGAGAACATTACAAATTGAGAACGTTCCATAAATTTGTGAGTGACTCATAATTTTTAAATATGATTTTAAAGCATAAATAGTATGAATTTCTTTTAGTATTTGTGAGTTTACACGTTTTACAAGGTAAACTTCTTAAGCTAAATGTATTAAAATGTTTATGATCTTTCATGCTAAAATGTGTTATATAAAATATTTGATGCATGATTTTTTATTTTACATATGCTAGTAAGCATGATTTGATGTGTTTAAAGGTCGAAGATATTTTCACGTTTTACGATATTTTAGTAAAGAATGATTTAAGCATGCTTTAGAATTTCTAAATGAAATTCTTTATACGATGTTTCAGTATGAATTGAATAATCCAAGATTCATCAGTATTTTTTAATGAATATTTCATCCAAAAGTATTTATGAACTATTTCACTAATTATCAGAATTTCAGTACAAGCATGTGTATTCATGATTGAGCATGAGGCTAGTATACTAAGTGTGCACACTAGAGTATTTCGCTATCATGAGCATTGGTGATGTTGAGCTTGCTCCACTACGACAAAGACATTATTGATGTTGGTCCCACTGCAACGTAGATTTCACTGTCGTTGGTGCTAGGTTCGTCCCACAAACGACAAAAAACGTTATAGGTGCTAGCCCCACTATAACGTAGTATCGCTGTTGTGAGTGTTGAGCTAGCTCCACCACGGCATAGACGTTGATGGTACTGATTCCACCACGGCGTAGATATCGTTGTCGTTAGTGGTGAGATGACTCCACTACGACAAAGATGTTGGGAGTACTGGGTAAAAGTTTTCTCCACTACAACGTAGCTAAAGGATTACACATTGCTTGTTAAAGTTTTCAATTACAGAAGATTTCAGTTATGCATTGTTTTATGAAAGATTTAGAAACACATTGTTTTGTCAAGTTTATGATATGTTTCAGCAGTATGATATTTATGTATTATCAAAGCTTGTGGTTTCTAAAGTTCTTAATGAATATTTCATCCAAAAGTATTTATGAACTATTTCACTGATTTATGAGAATTTCAGTACAAGCATGTGTATTCATGATTGAGCATGAGGCTAGTATACTAAGTGTGCACACTAGAGTATTTCGCTATCATGAGCATTGGTGATGTTGAGCTGGCTCCACTACGACAAAGACGTTGTTGATGTTGGCCCCACTGCAATGTAGATTTCGTTGTCGTTGGTGTTGGATTCGTCCCACAAACGACAAAAAACGTTATAGGTGCTAGCCCCACTATAACGTAGTATCACAGTTGTAAGAGTTGAGCTAGCTCCACCACGACAAAGACGTTGTTGGTATTGATTCCACCACAGCGTAGATATCGTTGTCGTTAGTGCTGAGATGACTCTACTACGACAAAAACGTTGGGAGTACTGGGTAAAAGTTTTCTCCACTACAACGTAGCTAAAGGATTACACATTGCTTGTAAAAGTTTTCAATTACAGAAGATTTCAGTTATGCATTGTTTTATGAAAGATTTAGAAACACATTGTTTTGTCAAGTTTATGATATGTTTCAGCAGTATGATATTTATGTATTATCAAAGCTTGTGATTTCTCAAGTACGTTATTTAAAGTATTTCCAAGCTTATGAATGATTTCTAAAAATATGTTATTTATAAATTGTCACTAATTAGGCAATAGCTCATTCTTTCAAATATCTTCTTACTTTTCAGGTAGAAATCGTGATTCTCGAGCCTGACCTACTGCTGTCTGTCTGCTGAGTTTTGTGTTAGGACATTAACATAACTCTTTATATGCATGTTTTGGTTTGTAAAATATTATAACTAGTGTGTTAGATTGTATGGAACACCTGTGAGATTAGTTATATATGTAAAATTTATTTACATGTTTTTCAGTTATTTCTGCTACATGTTTTTCAGATAAGATAAGTTAAGCTGTCAGTGAGTGTCGTTAAGTTAGGAACGTTACTTACTAGCTTCACCTCATCTCTTAGGCTAAGAGTAGAGAGTCTGGTAGAGGGTGTGACAAATATCTTTTGCAAATAATCTATAACTGAAAACTTTAACAAGCCATGTGTAATCCTCTAACTACGCTGTAGTGGGAAAAAATCTAGCATTCCCAACGTCTTTGTCGTACTGAACTCATCTCAATACTAACGACAGCGATAACTACGTCGTGGTGGGATCAGTACTAAAAACGTCTTTGTCGTGGTGGAGCTAGTTCAACACTCACGATAGCAATACTACGTTATAGTGGAGCAAACATCTATAATGTCTTTGTCGTAGTGGGACGAACCCAAAACTAAGGACATCGAAACCTATGTTGCAGTGGGGTCAAGATCAGCTATCTATGTTGTAGTGGAGCCACCGCTCACAACGTCCTTTCCATGGTGGGGCGAACCCAACACTCTAGTGTGCACACTTAGTATACTAGCCTCAAGCTCAATCATGGATACATGTGCTCGTACTGAAATTCTCATAAATCATTGAAATAGATCGTAAACACCTTTGGTTTTAGTATTCAATAACAGATATTCATCAAGCTTTGATCATTCAAATCATACTGGATTTTCATTTAGAAATACTATAACATGCTTAAATCATACTTTATTGGAATCTCGTAAAACATGAAAATATCTCGACCTTTAAATACATCAAACCATGCTTACTAGAATATGTAAAATCATAAATTATGCTTAAAAACTTTTATATAACACATTTTTAGCATTAAAGATCATAAACATTCATTAAATTTTGATTAAGAAGTTTACCATGTAAAACGTGTAAACTCGAGAATACTTTAACGAAATTCAAATTATTCATGTTTTAAAATCATAATTTAAAATTATAAGTCACTCACAAGTTTAACGAAACGTTCTCAGTTCGTAAATTTCTTCGATCGTCAAATTCCCTGAAAATCGTCCAAAATCGATGGATTAAATCGAGGCGATAATTAAAACTTGTTCTTAGGTTAAAGTTCCTAAATTTTCCCTTAACATATCAAAGTCTCCTTAATTTCCCTAAGTACCCCTTAATTTGTTCCTTAATCAAATGTAAAATGGAAATTCTGTTTTTGGTTTCAATGACGGACAAGTAATGACAATAGCTTTAATGACACACAAACAACGACGGACAAAATTAAAACTTCATCTTCAACCTTTCAATTTTCTCCAAATTCAAACCCAGTTTCCGACGAGTGATCTGACGAGACTCCGACGACAAAATTCTCATTTTTTAGCCAAAATTGGATGTTCTAACTATTACCAAACAATTATCATAACTTACATAATTACCTCAAGATTTGGCTATGCAATTTGCTCTCAATCCACGGGAATTCAAGCTGTAAATTTTGAGGCTCTGTTTTTTCGACGAGCTTTCTTCAATTTTCAAACATCAAATTTGTTAATTCTAGTTTCAATTAATCAAATTAATTGGTACTAAATCAAATAAGGGCTTCTTATTGAGCTTACCACAAATTTTGAAGCTCTAATTTCAACTCTAACCTCTTCAATTTATTCAAAAACTTTAATTGCTCAAAACTGTGAATTTTCAGCGTCGACGATGAATTTCTTCATTTTCCTTGGTTCTCTCGGCCAAACTTCTTCAAATTGATCATTTCTTTAGCCTTCTCTCTCTTTTCCACACAGTTTAGACACAAATTTTATTCAATTTGGTCAAGAATTGAGTTCAATTTCATCATTTTTTCTCACTGTGTTGAAGTAAACTTTGCCTAGAAAAAATTTGCCTTCCCTCTCGAGTTCTCTTTATTTTGTTAAAAAAAGCATTAACTTAATTCCACTTAAATATGTAATTGTTTAAATCTCAAATACTGCCAACACCTGTTTCACTTACTTACACATTCAATTTAGTAATCCTCCACCGAAATAATCATGCAATTAGAGAAATTTGGATGAAACTCATTTTTATCCTCACCCCTCGGGCATCCCTTTTCAAAATCCAAAATTTTTATCTTTTATTTCTTTATATAAATGATAAATATCATCTCACTTAATAAATAATAATAATAATAATAATTAATAAAAATAATAATTACAAAATTCCTTTTTCCTTTTTCTTTTCTTTTTCTTTTCCTTTTTTTTTTGAAAAAGTTACCAAATCACCTTTTTGCCATTTTTAAAAACAAAATTACTAAAATGCCCTTTCCAAAATTAACAAAATACTCTTTCATTATTTTATTATTATTTTTACAACAAACAACTTGAAATCCAAAAGTCGGGTATTGCAACTATCACCACCTTTTAGAAATTTCGTCCTCTAAATTCAAAAATCATTACTCGAACAAAAACGAGTACTTGTTTCTGAGCTAATCTTTTATTTTCCATGTTGCTACTTCCAATCCATGATGTCTCCAAAGAACTTTCACGAGTGGAATTGTCTTATTTCTCAATACTTATTCTTTCCTATCAAGGATCTTTATCGGTTCTTCCTCGTAAGACAAATTTTTTCTTTGCTCAAATGGTTGCTCTGGCAACACATGCGAAGGATCCTGGACATACTTCCTTAACGTAGACACATGGAAATTACCAGTGCCTTTTGCAAACTAGGGCAAAACTTCGATGTAAACCTCGGATCTCTTTTTGACAGTATTGATATTGGGACTTCGTATTAACTCACAATCCTGTCAACATAAAACTTAGCTAGTTGATCTAGCGTAAATGTTGCCTTAATTTGCATAAATCCTGTTGTCTATGTGAGTCTATCGATAATTACCCATATTTTATCAAAATCACTAGAAGTACGAGGCAATCCAAATAAGAAATCCATAGTAATATGCTCTCACTTCCACTCAGGTATCGGGAGTGGATTTAGAAGTTCTGTTGGTCTCTGACGTACTAGTTTAACTTTTTGACAGATCAGACATCTATCTACATACTCAGCAATCTCTCATTTCATTCCAGGCCACAATGTTTTCTTCAATGTTCTGTACATTTTGGTACTACCTGGATGCATAACATATGCTGAACTATGAGCTTTTTCTAATATGGCATCTTTGAGCTCCTTAACATTTGGAACACACAACCTTCCTTGTCTGATAATAGCACCGTCATATCTCATTTCATACTCTGCTCTAGAACTTTTCAATTCATTTAGCAAAATCACCTTCATACCACACAAGATATCCTTAGAAAATCTAGACTTCCTACTTAGTGTGTCTGCTACCACATTAGCTTTTCCTAGGTGGTACTCTATAGAGCAATCATAATCTTTAATCAGTTCGAGCCATCTGCTTTGTCTCATATTTAATTCTTTCTGAAGAAAGATATATTTTAAACTCTTTTGATAAGTGAAAATATAACACTTTTCTCCAAACAAATAATGCTTCCAGATTTTCAACGCTAAAACAAACTCCCTCATAGGGATCATCGAGTCTAACCTGGAAAATGGCCTGATCTACTTCAATTGTTTTCCAAATTATATGGTCTCTCTAGGTGATCGAAACATCCTGAAGACCTTGAGCCTGAATCTAACTAGTCAAAGGTCAGATCTAGAAGAAGGTGTCAAAAAGTTGAAACTTGTCTACAAAATCACGTACAAGGTCCTGACAATGATGATGCATAAAAAAGCTTTGATGACTTCTTCAAAGGAAAAAACCATGTTAATAAAGACCAACCTCAACAAGACTTCAGTAAGCGTTTCTAGCATGCTATCTTGGGATGAGGTCACCAGGAACCCCCAATGGGTTCTAGATAATGGTTTCACTCCTTCAAAGAGAGAGCGAGAACTCTCACACACAGTATAGTTCTCCGACGAAAGAGTCGAGGTCAAGTTCGAATCAGAACCACAATAGGTTCCAATTGTCAAGAGAACTTAAGCTCGAAAGAGTTTATGAGTTCAAGTCCAAGCACCTCAAGTGTTCGTTCAGATTCCAGAAGTATGATGAACAGGTCAAGCTCTCTTAAAGTTCAATCAGTCAGACTAGATTATGGAATTCCTAATATCCAGTATGAAGAAGATCGACCAGAGTCTCCTACGTAAACAGATATGGAGCTAAAGAGTGTTTTCAAAGAACAACTTAATGTGGATGTGAGTTCAAGTTAGACAAGGATGCTTGCAAAAAGACTTTATGTTGCCCGAAAACAAGCACGATAGAGTGATGTCACACCCTCTCCCAGACTCCCTACTCCTAGCCTAGGGGACGGCGTGAAGCCAGTGAATCTCGTCCTTACCTTGA
>JBBPDJ010037104.1:0-11403 GCA_037974625.1 Cucumis cinereus
ATCATCATCATCATCATCATCATCATCATCATCATCATCATCATCATCATCATCATCATCATCATCATCATCATCATTATTTTGAAGTAATAGATATCGTCAAGGAAATAATAATTTCATGATGAGATCACTTTCCCAAATACATAAATTATGTAAGTAAGAAGAGAGGTAGTTGTAGTTGTAACTTTCTTACGTAACTCCAAATAAGGCAGGGGAGTTAACTGTTATTTAATTATAAATGTCCTAATCTATAATTTTAATATGAATCTCATTCATATTAATTTTAATTTATAGTGCATAAAAGTACAACTACGGATATTTAATGGAGTGTCTCATAGTTAATGAATATTGTTTGATTTAATTAAATAATTTAATTAGTTAATCTCAAATCGTTGAAGCTTATATAGTATTTGTAGGTTCATTAGGTTCTCTTGTTAGCTCATCACGAGTAAACACGAGGATCGAGAGTTTAGAAATTTAGAATGTTCAAATAAATTGAAAGATTATATAATTTGATGCAATTAATATAAGAGTATTTTCAAATATAGTAAAATTAACTAAAATATTTACAAAGTATAACAAAGTTATAGATTGTATGAATGATAGACAATGATATTCACTTATAGAAATCTACCATTGTTTATCATTATTTATCATTGATAAAAACTGAAATTTTGCTAAATTTTGTAAATATATTCGACCATTTTGTTATTTACAATAACTTTTCTTAATATAATGTATATAGATATATTATATTATAAAGTTTATTTTGAATGAGATTCAAAACCAAACTACATAATATGAGACTATTAATATGGTTGAATAAGATTTAAATGTTGATTATATGAACTAGATTCATATTAAAATTATATGTTCTCAAGGGAGAAATAAGTATATATTAGAATACGATTCAAATATAATTTTAATTAAATAAAATATATTTAATTAAAAATAAATAAATATTTTCTTTAATTTAATTTAATTATAATTAAATAATAAAGTTAACTCCTTTGCAGTTGTAGTTGTAGAGGTTATGTAAAGAGGGGAGTTATTCTCTCTTAAGTTGCAGAAGGCCTGCAATATGTAACAAAATGGTGTTTCCTGTGTAGAATACATGCAAAACAAGTATATTCTCATATGTCTACCACGTTATTAGATGTCTCAATTTTCATAGAGGAGTTGATCTCTGCCAGAAACCAACTTTCTTCATCAGATAATGTTGTTATTAGACCTTTCGTTTGCCTTTTCAAGAAGGTTGGGCATTCGGCTTGATAATGACCAAAGCCTTCACATTCTCTACATCTGAAGCTTCGATTATTTTTTGTCAGTTGACTATTTCCTCCTTGTTCTATTTCTTTCTTTTGATTATGGTTATTTTTGAAGGAATTGGATTGTCCTTGCCCTTGACTGCTATTTTTTTTATATCTTTTAACAAACTTGGATACTTGTTTTGTTAAAAGAACTATAGAATCTGTAAGACTATCTTCTGTTTCTTTGTCTATTTTAGTTGAAGTTCCTTCTATTGATTGCAGAGCCAAGTCCTTTTCTTTCATGTCTAAGTCAGGATTAAATGTCAACTCAAAGGTTTGTAGTGAACCAAATAGTTCATTTAGTTTCATTGAAGTTATGTCATTAGCTTCTTCAATAGCTGTAACATTCATATCAAACCTCTTTGGTAGGGAACGTAGAACCTTCCTAACTAGTTTTTCTTCTGAGATTTTTTCACCCAGTGCATAAGATGCATTTGATATATCTAGAACTCGAATATTGAATTCAGAGATGGTCTCATCATCCTTCATTCTGAGAGCTTCAAATTTTGAAGTCAGAATTTGTAATCGGGATATTTTTACTTTATAAGTTCCTTCATGAGCAACAACAAGTATATCCCATGCTTCTTTGGCTGAGGTACAAGTATTGATGAGGCGAAAAACATTTCTGTTCACACCATTAAATATTGCATTTAGAGCTCGTGAGTTTCCAAGTGATGCATTATCTTCTTCTTCAATCCAGGTAATTTCAGGTTTGGGCTTTGTTTCTCCTGTTTCTGTAATGATTTCAGAAGCTTTCCAACCACTCAATACAGCCTTCCAAGTTTTGTTATCTATAGATTTTAAAAAGGCTGTCATCCTAGCCTTCCAGTATGCATAGTTTGAACCATCAAGAATTGGTGGTCTAGTGGTTGAACTTCCCTCTCTAATTGCATCCATTGAAGTAATAACCCGCTCTAATACCAAATGAAATAGTAAATGTATCTAATTTACTATATTTATTTAGTTATATCTGTAGTTGTAACTAAATATGTAACTTAGGATGATTAGAGTAAGAATAGAGAACACACAGAATTGTTAACCAAGTTCCGTGAATACCACTTACGTCTGGGGGCGCTTATGCCTTATAAGAACAGTGCTTCAATATAAACAAGAGTTTCAATATTTACAATCAAGTGAGATAGTGCTGTTTAAATCTAAACCCACAGTTTAGAATAACAGACTTTAAATAACACTTCCAACCTATGTTACTTATGTACCTCTAGAATCTAGGCTCCCCCTAATTAACTGTAAGAGATACTCCCTTGAGATAGCCCCTATCAATTAGAATACAGGATCCACCTTTTTTAACACTTGATGTATAATTAGGCTCCCCCTAATTTTTACTCCCTTGCAATGCACGTTCTTTACAAAGTCAATGACTGGAGAGATAACTTTGTGTGTAAATTAAGTGGTAGATCGAATATTCCAGAATACGAAAAGCTTTGTAATATAACAGTTTCACAAAGCACATAGTAGATGCAATAGTATTTGATTTAGGAATAAATCTCAAGAACTTTATGATCTTCAATGTATATGAGAGACCTTTTTATCATAAAGTTAAATAGCTGGAAATATAAAAGTTCCAGCAACAAACTTCTTGAGAGATTTAGTCTTCAATCTTCCTTTGCTTGATATAAACTTGTTGCATGCACTCTTCACAAATGGTTCACCTATTTATAGGTCTTCAAAAGATATTCCTAATGTTATAAGGAATCTATAAATAGCCAATTACCTTTTTGTAAAGATAATAGGAAATTCCTATTTATAGATCTTCAATAAATATTTCCTATTTTTATAAGGAATCTAAAACTAGCCATTTTATCTTTTTGAAAAAAAATATTATTTTAGCCAAATAATAATAACAAGTTCATTATTGTACAATTCGTCATTGTGAAGACTTGGAAAAGATTGAAAAAGGGTATTCAAAGGTAATGACTATGAGGGTTTGGTTCATGAAATCATCACTATGAAGGCTGGTCATTTCTTTAGATCAGAGAAAATGATCTTTGTAGTCCATTCAATAAGTCTTCCATCTTGAAATTTTGACCAAATGAAGAATTGAAAACATAAGCTCCACAAGATGAAATTCCCTCAATCTCATGTGTAGAAAGTAGATGTATAGTCCCCTTAAATGTTTGGGATGTAAACAAGGGGTCCTACCTTCTTACTATCCCGAGAGATTTATGATTGGACCATAAGCATACTTCACTATAGAATTATAAGTGGTTAAGGTATAAAATGGTATTACAATGGTAAAACAAACATTTAACCTATCTGTAATTATGTATAAATCGTGAAGAATCGACATGCATGTAATGGTTATATCCATACTTACAATGTGTTATACAATTGACCAAAGCTCTAGGTTTATAATTGATCGACTCAATGTCTAAATGGCAAAATGATTTAGGTAAGTGTTGGTTTGAAAAAGTGTGAATGTGTGATCGTGAGAGTTCATTATGCTTAAAAACGTAATATATGAGCTAATGAAGCTTAATCATTCACATGTTTATCATTAAGGCTTTAAATCATGTGACTATCTAAGGCAATGAGTTTACAATAATGTGATGAAAAATATGCAATAATGTAACTCTATCTCGTTGCTTAAACTTCTCAAGATTTATCTATTGTCTAGAAGTTTTTCTCTCTTTCACCCAAGTATGTGAAAAGAGAGGTTTTCTGGGCAAGCCAAGGTCGAACTTAGAAATTTAGTGGTTATAAGATTGGACGCAATACTCTTTATCTTTTGCGGTGACTGTACAGTAAGTTTATATGCATAATATTTGTTTTCTCTAATCTGAGTGTATTATCTACAATTAAGGGTGGAATGCGATGAATGACATGGTGATGGGTGAATATGAATGAAGTTGAACTAATTCTAACTTAGCACAGACATGAGAAATAAGTGAAAAAAAAGTCTCTCTATAAAATGATGCGAACTAAAAAGACTTAGAACCTCCTTTGCGACGATAATGAATCTCATACTTAACTTTTAATTAAGTCAAGCAACTTAATTAGAATCTTAATACGAAATATCTTTTTTAATATGAATCTCATTGACTATTTGAATCTTATTCAGATACATTGTTCTCTCATATTATATAGTTTAATTTCGAATCTTATTAAAAAATAACTTTATAGTATAATGTACACACATACATTATATTAATTGCATCACATACAATTTACACAAATTCTCTTATTATTTTGAACAATTCAAATTTTTTCAAATCAAAATAATTCTTGTTTTATCCTTAGTGAGTTAGCAGGGGGGCCTAATGGACCTACAATTTAGAAGCTCCAAATATTATTCGAGATCAACTTAATTAAACTCTTTAATTAAATTAATCAATATTAATTTATTATGAGTCATTCCACTAAAGACCCGCAGTTGCACTCTTCACACTGTAGAATACTTATGTGTTCATGGATATAATCATTATCAGTAAGTCAACCATTCAAAAATTGCTCATAATTACAGCTAAGTCAAATTACCATTTTACCTCTGTAATTACCTCCTACCTTAAGGCCCTACCATAAAAAAAAAATCTTTTTTTGGATAACGAGAGAGAGGGGGTCTCATTATTTAAGACATGAAGTCAACACTTAAGAGAGCAATCTATCTATTTACTCCAATGACGGCAAGAAGTGAATTCCATATTGTGAAGCTATATTCCCAACTCTCTACTTTGACAAATCCTTAAAATGGTAGCCTTATTGATTCATAGACTTGGGCTGGTATCACCCATAAAAATCAATGGATTGTCTTTATAAACAGTAATTCATAACTCACTCAGGATTGAGGTCGAGTTACTTATGGGTCATCCTATGAAATGTTAATCTCTTCAATCAATAATGTTAACGGAGATTATTCATTTTGTGGTCGGGTCTTATACAAACGCTTTGTATATGATACCTCCACTCGCATGTCTCCATAGGAACGACTTGAATCAAATTGTTCGTAACAATTACAACTCTTGTAATGTTAACAAAGTGGGTCATTGATAGCTCCCCAAAAAAGTTATCTTTCTCCGCATAAATCATGCTAGTTCTAAGTATTTAATGCTTTATCTAGGGTTTGACAGGTAAACGAGCAATTGACACCTCTAAGCATCTTAGGCTGCTTTGAGTGTTAAAATAAAGGAGTTAATAAAGCAAACAAGGACAGACCAAGCCTTGAATATTTGGAGGCGGACGCCATGGGGTTCACTCAGCACTTGCATGATGCTTTTTCTAGTAGCATCACCAAGGTGAAGCATCGTGGCACTCCTACATTTCCAGCCCAACACACATAGAGCTCTCATTTAACAAGGGGCCAAATGTTACAATCTCAAGCGAATGAAAAAAGATTGCACCCTCAAAGTATGTCATTGAGAACGATGACAGTTTAAAGAAGCAAACATGCTAACACGCGGTCAACAAGCACATTGACATGGCAATCAAGCATGATGCACATGAAAAAGTGCCATCCATCAGACAAAAGAGAGGGCTAAGAAATGAAGTGTCATGATGTGATCGAGGAGACGATGAATCATCCAACCCACCAAGATAAGATGGCAAGCATGCCAAGTTGAACAGTAAGCAAGAAGCCAAGCATTACCTATACCATTAAGGTATATTTTCCTTTTCGATGGCTCAATCATAAGAACTTCATAGTTAAACGTGCTTATCTTGGAAAAATTCTATGTTGGGTGATCTCCTAGAAATTTTCCTAGAATGCATGTGAGTGAGGACAAAGCATGCTGAAAGGACCCGTGTTGGTTTAGGGGGACAACTTTCACTCTAATAAGTCTTTAAAACAAGTAAAGATCATATAGATGATGTTGCCAGGTCGCAGGGGATGCAGGGAAATGTCGGAGCCGTTAAGAGCTGAATCTGAATTTCGAGTCCTGGTCCGAATGCTAGGCCTGGGGCGTTACAGACAAGCTCAATGGGAGCCTCAAGTCGTGACCTCAGAAGTAAAGCTTTCATTATGAGTTTGGACGAACGACTCTAGAGTTAGATGCATATTGATGAGACATGCAAACATGCCGAATTTCATGTCAATCAGAGTTCAGATGAATGCTTTACGCTGGTGTGTGATCATTAAAAACAATTGATGTTCAAGGGTGGAAAAATGAAATTGCTCAGAATGTACTATAGAGGGAGGAATGATGTCGGCTCTTCACCACCCCTGAGCCCTATGACCTGAGTGGGCATACAACATGGTGCACGAGTGTTTTATGGCGTGGGCGAGCATTCTAAGATGAGTGTCTTCCATTAACAATAGGATCTCATGGAGAGTGTTGGGTGGAACGAGTGTGCCGACATTGCACTTTTTCCCATAGGTTGGAGGTTTTTATATAGTACACAATTTGCCAATTTGCTTTGGTATAGTCTTAAAAATGTTTGTGCCTCAACATGTCTGGATGGATGGATGGATGTCCGAGAAGTTCTGAGAGTTGAAAGTTGTCAATAGGTCAAGTCATGATGGTTTTCTATAAGCAAGCCGAGCAAGAAAGAGAAAGTTGATGACATCTCAACCCTTGAGATGGCATCTCGATGCATCACGAAGACTTGATAGTTATTGGTTGGCATAATACTTGTGTAAGTTGTTCTGAAAAGCATTCTAATGACTTGGTAAAGCCTAATAGGCGACCATTAGGTCGATAGAAGTCCAATAGGCGTCGAAGAAGGCTGGTAGAGTCTGGTAAGGGTTATTATGTACTGGAAGGCCATGTTAAGTGTCTGAATCACCCCAAATATCCTAATAAGTGATGTAGAAGTATTGATGTCGCGTTATGGTAAAGTTAAAAGACTGGGAGAGATGTGACATTGTATTGTGATGACTTTAGCTTCATATATGGGCTAGGTTGGGGCACCAAGACTTGGCCTAGAGTAGAGGCAAGTTGGCTAGAGTCGCCCATGAGGAAAAATACACGTACGGGCAACATGTATGGCCGAATGAAGTTTAGTTCTACATGCATTCAGATCGATTTAGGATGAGATAACCTTGTTAAGGTCCGACGAAGCTTCAAAGAGTCGAGCAAAAAGTAGATTCGGACTTGAGTTTCCCTCAAGGCTAACCATGATTGAGCGTAATGTCATGGTGTCGAACGGTTTAAAAGTATCCGATCGTGATAGCAAATGTTGTAATGCTTGCTCAAGGCGCTGCAGTGCCCTATCGTTTTCTATAAATATGTAACATCCCAAATTTTAAGGTAATTTGTGATTTTATTTATCATTTATCTTATTAAATGTTGGTTAATTTTAATTTGAGTTGTTTGTGTTGGATTCAGATTTGAGAGAAATTGTTGGAATTATTTTTGTTGTGGTTTTTGGTTTTATGTGTGTTTTAATGAGGAGAGAGGGAAATGAATTTAATAAGGAAAGAGGAAGGTGAGGGGATTTGAATGAGAAAAAGGAAATAAATAAATAAATAATAATGGTAATAATATTTATTATTATTATTATTTTTATTATTATTTTTATTATTATTATTTAATCACTTTGGGCCGCATGCACCATCTTCACCATCTCCATCTTCTTCTTTTTGGAATCCTAGCTGCCACCGGTGAGTCCTCTTCCTTCTTCGTCAAGCGTCACCGTTCGATGTCGCACGTCTCACTGAAGCCATGCCACGTTAATGCCCTGTCACCGAGAAAGTCGCGCCCTAGCTCTGCACGTCGCACCACTTTTCTTCGTTAGCCAAGCCGAGAAGCCCGCGTCGTGCTCCCCTTTCGTCTCAATCGAACGTCGTTAGCCGCACCGTGTTGTTCCTTGCCTCGTCGCTAGCCACACCGCGAGTCGACGTTTCTTCCTCGCGTCAGATCCGTGTTTGTATCCGAGCCGCGTCCAAGCTGCTGACGACGTAGTCGTGAGCCGCATCGCCAGATCTGGTAGATTCGCTCAGCCGGCACCGCACCGCCACGTGTAGATCCACTCAGTCTGCGTCGCGCTGCTATGTGCAGATTCGATAGCCCCACCTCGTGCACCGATTGTGGATCTCGCAAAGTCGATCTCCCTCCGCGCGTCAGATCCACATAAACGTCGCATGCCGCTTCGTGACTCAGCAATCGTCGTGAAGTCACGTGCTGCTCAAATCTGCAAGCCGAGCCGAGCCAAGCCAAGCAGAGTCGAGCGGAGCTGAGCCACCTTCTTTCACTTTCTGTCACCGCTGCCACTGCTGTTTGTTGGTGTGTTTGGTAAGGTTTAGGAAGAATTCAAATTTGGATTTTAGGCTACCCAATAAAGTTTTATTTGAGGTTTTTCTTGGTTTGAATTGGATGTTTCTTTATTGTTTGAAGGTTCAAATTGAAGATTTCAATCGGAGGTTTTTGAGGTGCGATCGTCTTGGTTCTCGTTTTGAGTGGTAAGTTTGGAATTGGTTTTTGAAGGGTTAGAATTAATATTTCTTTTGGAAAGAAATTATTAATTAAAGATTGTGTGTTTAGGGTCATTTGAGGGGATACTTCGAGCTAAGATAATTTTCTGTAATTTCGAGGTAAGGAATAGTTCTACTGAATCCACGCCTTTGACGAATAAGGTGTGAAAGATGGTTATTTTGCCTAAACTGTGGTGTTAACTTTAGGATCTTGTGTATGTGTTGTATGAATTATGCATGACCTGTTGTGAGTTTGAATTGTGTTATCTGATGTATGAGAATTAAACATGTTTTGATCACTATGTTTACTGAATTGATTGTTGGATATGGTGTCTGTTAACTTTACCTAATGACTTTGTACTTGGTGGTGGGTCGGTGTGGCAAGCCTGTGTGGCGTATTGTCGCGAGGGTTGGTTAACAAGCCTGTGTGGCGTATTGTTCTGACAGGGTCAGTTAGCAAGCCTGTGTGGCGTATTGCTCTGATAGGGCCAGTTAACAAGCCTGTGGGCATATTGTTCTGGCAGGATCGGTTAGCAAGCCTATGTGGCTTATTGCTTTGACATGACCGTCCCACTAAACCAGTTGACTGTGTGTCGTAAAGTACGGATTATTAGAGAGAGTTAACGGTCACCTAGTGGGATCAGTAGTGGGTTCCTTACTGGGTATATTTTATACTCATCCTTTCTATATTGTATTTCAGGCAAAGGTAAGAAGGGACCGGCGAGGAATAAGAAGAACTAATGACCATACCAGGGAGGACCAGGAGACCTTTTTGCTTCCGCTTTACGTTATTTTGGCATTCTTACGGTTAAACTGTTTTATTTTTATTTCTCGTATTTATTTGGTTTAGAAAACTATTTTAGGGATCCCGTTTAGATACTTTTTCTTTTACTTTAATGTTTAATTTTTTGTTTTGGTGACTTGTTTAAATCTTTTGATTAAATGAAAGCAATTGTTCTGTTTTACTTTTGTCTTTTAAACTTGATTTTTTACTGGTTTTAATTAAGTAACGATGCGGTTCGATTTGGAAATTCGGGGCGTTACAAAATACAACCCTTAATTTTATGGTTTATCATGAGGTGTTTAGTGTATACTTTTAGTGGCCGAAGAAGAGCATTTTCGACTTTGAATCTTGGCACCTACGGCAGGTTCGAAGAAGCAGCAATAGAGGTGAGCTCGAAGTGTTCGTTAAGGCCCTTCCATGGCATCTCCTTTGTCTTCTTCATCTCTATTCTTCCACATTGTAACGTCCTTTGTTTCTTGTCTATTTCATATACTTAATTATGAGCAATTCTAAGGTCATTTTCTCCATGATTATATGGAAATGAACTTAGGATTCTAGTTTAATGGATTGACTCATTCATTGATTTGAGAATTTGTGTATATTGATTAATGACTATTTTATGGGTTTCATCCCTTCTCTCAATTGATTATGCATTTTCATTGATTTATGACTTGTTTTGAATGACTTAAGAAAAAAGTGTTTTTAAAAAATGCATTTTCATTTAAAAAATTTTTCTAAAAACTTAAAATAAAAACACGTGTTTGGTAACTTTTTTTTTTTTAAAAAAAAAAGTGTTTTTAGCTAAAAATGACATTTATTATTGAGTAGAAATAATCAATAGGTACTAGTCCAACCCAGGGTTAGACCACTGGAAGACGATTAAAATTATCTTGAAGTATATTGATTAATGTGGTTAATGAGTTTAGCCAATTAATCTCATATCGTTAATGTGGTTAATGAGTTTAATGAGTTTCTTCAATTTAAATTAGATTTAATTTCAAAAGCATGTTTAATCTTAATTTTATAATAGGTTTATTTCTCTGTGATTTTTGCCAATATACTGATATTTCAATTGTATATTTATTTTGAGTTTGGTCATCTGTATTGATACTGCTTCCGCTGCGTAAGGATTCTCATCCCTTCAAGACATACATGAGAGAATACAATCATAAAGTAAGTAAACCAGCAAGAAACCCATAGCCTAAGCTAGAGAACAAGGACTTTACATTAAGTGCAAATCTCCCAAAGTTGCATTGTTAAAAAAATCTCTAAGCTAGAAAACAAGGACTTTACCTTTCCATCAAGATGGAGAAGCTCAATCCAAGATTTGTCTTTATTAATTACATGAAGAGAAAGGAAGAAAAATACAAGTGGAAGAGAGAAAAGGGGAAGAATTCGGCAGGAGGCTGAATGGAGTAATCCTAAACCCTAAAAAAATGAAGAATTATATATAGAGATCGGTGGAGCACCGCGACACTTGGCATCTTTTACACACGTGTGTGCGACCATCAAAGTTTCGAGTGTCACGACGCCACATGGGAGCGTTGTGACACTTCAACATATGCAACCTCTCGGGTTTTTGCATCGACTAGGCCCTGTTGCGCCTCTTCACTGTACTACCTCAGGTGTCACACCCTCTCCCAGACCCTCTAACCCTAGCCTAGGAGGCGGCGTGGAGCTAGTGAATCTCGTCATTACCTTGACGATCCTCACTAACTATCTTAACTTAACTCTTACTTAAACAATACTAATAACTTAAGGAAATGCGAAAATAAAAATTAAAAAAAAAAAAACTCAAACTTAACACATTACAGCAGAAATTAAACAAATATCTTCTACACAGTGCAACCCATATTGTTTTATACAACTCATCTCACTGTATCAGAACTTATTATAACAGTAACATGCATGATTTACTACTAACGTACAATAGTACTAAAACTTCT
>JBBPDJ010037105.1:0-11402 GCA_037974625.1 Cucumis cinereus
CTTCAATTTCCTCCATAAAAATGATTTGAAATTTTCAAAAGTCTGGTTTTAAATTCTTATTTTGTTTCAAGTAATGAACTCGGGTTGTGATAGAAAACTCGGGGCATTACAATGCGATAATTGACATGGTGGTGAGTGAGTATGGATGATGTTGAACTAACTTTAACTTAGTATAGAAATGGGAATAAATGGAGGAAAAGTCTATAATAATAATGCAAAATGAAAAGTGGTAAAATTTTTTAAAACGATATAAATTTCATATTCAACTTCGAATTAAGGCGATCAACCTCTCTCTACGTTCGTCGCATATATTCATCTTTCGCGATATAAATGCTGAAGTTAAAGCATGTGATTTTTTTGTAAATAAATTTCAACGCGATATTCATGTTTCAACCTTTATGTTGGCCAGTAGTTTTTCGATGCCTAAATGCCACACACATTCACATTTCTGAAATGTATGTTAAGGTTCAAACCATATAACTGATTTCATTTCTAAAATCATTTCTTCGCTTGTCTAATGAGGTCTCATCTACTTACTGTCTTGCTTAGTTAACTGCCAATATTTAATTCTTTCTCTTGAATAGAATAGGCATTGAAGATGGTTCTGATTAAATAAAATGATTATTTCATTCACCAATACTTTTCAAAGAAGACATTTCCAAACTTCATTTCAATCATAACATAAAAAGCTTAATGATGGATAAGTAAAGAGATGGGAGAATGATAGTGAAAAATAATTGCATTCATAATAAAAACTTTAGATCTTTCGACCATCAAATTTATAATATTAATATAATAAAAGTTGAAAATGTAAATGGCAAGAAAGATAATTGTGTCAAGTCGCAGAATGCAATCTCTTGCATTCTTTGGCTCCATGGTTGTCTGTTCTAAGGCTAGGGGAATGGTAATTATGGCCTCCATTTATAATCTCAGAAAGCTTCAAGCTCTCACCTAAAACTTAATGAAAGGAGAAAGGAAAGTGGATGACAATGGCAGAATTCACAGAGCTTCAAGAAGATAATTTCAACTCCAATAGTTTGTGTTTGAATTGAAGCTCTTGATGCCAATTTATAGGCGTTGAAGTTATGCAACAACACATGGGATCTGAATTTGACATTAAATTCCTCTGTATCACTGCATCGTTGCATCCCAGCACTTCTTCCCTTGCATCATTCTGAATGTCATCTAACATCTTCACCAAATCAATTGTCTTGTAGCGATTCTCATTGCATGACATCTTTTTGGTCACCTGGTTGGTTGACGCAAGCTAATTTTCATCGATTGACGCTCCTCTTTAGTCCACAATCTTCTTCTTTTAGTATTATCCTGCATTTAAAACATGAAAATATCACAATAACCAGGCGTTGTCTTTTGTAACTCTTATATCACATAATATATATTTTTCATGAAATTCATCGCATTTTATCTCACTTTTCTCTCAATTCTTATTCATTATTCTAAGTAAAATGCTATTATAACTTGTTTTTGTACAAGTTATCAATAACTTACTCAAAATTAAGGTCACATCTTGTAACAACTCAACTTTTCAACCTAAGCTGAGGTCGTCACTTAAATAAAAATAATAATTTTAAAACCAAAATCGTAAAAATCATTATATCATAAACTATAGTGGAAGCATTTTTCATAATAGTTTCCAATGAAAGGGTCACGGGTCCTTCTTGTCCTTCGTCGGCTTTCCATTACCTTTGCCTGGAAAATAAACATGGAAAGGGTGAGTATATAAAATACCCAGATAGGGACCCACTACTAGGCTCACTAGGTGAACTATTAACTTTCTATTAAGCATATATCATGTGCCATATCAATCTTGTGATCTTGTAGGTACACACATATCAGTCTACTAAAGTCGTAAGAACACACATCTCAATGAACACATATCGGTCTTGGAGCGACCATACCTTCGGAGGGTCGATCATAGGGGTTGGAACAACAAACTCCAGAATTGGATAGGATTTCTTAAGTTAATCATCAGCAGTTGTCTTTCCTAACGAGGGCCTATTGAAGCGTACCTTTGGGATCTGAAAATGGTAGAGTCACACTTACAGAATGAATTAAGCTAGTTAATAGATTTTTAAACAAACAACTGTAGCTAAAAACTCTAGGAATAAGAGTTATTTTGGTATTAGTAATTAGTTGAGATTGTCTCAATTCAGGAGAGGAGTAGTTAATCATCCTTCGACGACTGTTACTCTAAACTTCTGAAGTATTGTTGCAAAAACTAAATCATTTGTTTGATTAGAGTTCTTTGATTGTTTTTTTTTATGCTGAATTGATAGGATATTTTATGTAATGGGTTATGGAAAATATAACTAATACAGTCAATTATTTGTTATTTTTTCAACATGTTTTCTTCTATTATTCAACTATTTAAGAACGAAAAATTAACCTGTAAAAATTATGCTACGTGGAAATCGAATATGAATATGATTCTGGTTGTCGATGATCTACGCTTCATCTTAATGAAGGAATGTCCTCATTTTCCTACTCAAAATACATCCCAAACTGTTAGGATTGCATATGGCCACTGGACAAAAGCCAATAAAAAGGCGCTCGTCTATATTTCAGCCAGAATGTTTGACGCATTGAGCAAGAAACATGAGTCTGGTAATTGCATGTCAGATCATGGATTCCCTTCAAGAGATGTTTGGACAACTATCTTTTCAGATCCGTCACGAAACTATTAAATACTTTATAATGAACGTATGATGGAGGACCAATCTGTTAGAGAACATATTCTTGACATGATGGTCCACTTCAATGTGGCATAGATGAATGGGGCGGTCATTGACGAGCACAATCAGGTGTCCTTTATCATGAAATCCCTTTCGAAGAGATTTCTTCAATTCTTTAGCAATGCAGTTATGAACAAGATAGAGTACAACTTAACAATCCTTCTTAATGAGTTGCAGACTTTTTAATCTCTTATGAAAAATAAGGGACTACGAAAAATAAAGGACACAAAGAAGGAGAGACAAATGTTATCCATTTCAGGAGGTTTTAGAAGGAATCATCATCTGGAACCAAGTTTGCACCTTCAACTTCTTGGACCAAGAAAATCTAGAAGAAGAAAGAAGGGAAGGGGAAGGGTCCTGCTGCTGCTGCAAAAGACAGGCAGAAAGCTAAGGTAGTTTACGAGGAAAAATGCTTTCATTGCAATGTGGAAGGATTAGAAGAGGAATTGCCACAAGTACCTTGCTGAGAAGAAGAAGGAAAAGGAATGTAAATATGATTTACTTGTTTTAGAAACTTATTTAGTTAAAAATGATCAAAATGCATAGATACTGAATTTAGGAGCCACTAACCATGTTTCTTCTTCTTTACAGGAAACTAGTTCCTTTTAGCAGCTCAAAGAAAGTGAGATGACGCTCAAGGTTGGAACGGAAGACATCATTTCAGCTTGTGCAGTGGGAGATGCGAAGTTTTTTCTTAGAAGTAAACACTTGTTTTTAGAAAACTTGTATATAGTTCCTAAGATTAAAAGGAAATTAATATCTATTTCTTATTTACTTGAGCAATTGTATTTCATTGCCTAGCTCTTTTTTAGGGTATGCAGTAGAGAATGCAGTTCATATCTTAAACATTTTTTGAGTTATGGAGAGGACGTAAACCTAGTTTATGTCACTTCAGAATCTGGGTTGTCCAACACACATGTTAGTGGCAAATTTGAAGAAGTTACATCCTCGTTCAAGGTTATGCTAATTTGTTGGTTACCCTAAAGAAATGAGAGGTGGTTTTTTCTTCGATCCACAAGAAAACAGAGTGTTTGTATTGACAAATGCCACCTTCTTGGAAGAAGACCACATGAGAGATCATAAACCACGAAGCAAATTAGTATTGAACGAAGCTACTAATTAATCAACAAGAGTTGTTAATGAAGCTGGTCCCTCATCAAGAGTTGATGAAACCAACACATCAGGTCAGTCTCATTCTTTTCAAGCGTTGAGAGTTTCTTGACGGAGTGGGAGGATTGTATCACAACCTAACTGTTACTTAGGTTTAACTGAAACTCAGGTTGTTGAAAAATATTTAAATGGGTCGACCAGATAAATAACAAAATTTAAGGTTTACTTTTGACAAATAACAAAAAAAAATTAGTTATAAAAATGGCAAAATAAATTAAATATTATTAATTATAAATTAACGACGAACCAAAATATCCTTAACTAATTCAAATTCAAATTCTAATAACTAAATTTTTCTACTATTAATTTATTGCAAAAATACTTATTTTTAAAATCACAATAATTTTGATGGATACAACTTCCTAACAAACTAAAAGATTTGATTCTCAAAATACGGATAAATTTAAAATTAAAATCAAAACAAAAAATAAAAATTTTGAATTATTAGAAATGTTGAATCTAAAAAATATTTGTATTAAATGATTTTATGGAAGAAACTTTGTTTGAACTTACCTAATAAAATAAAAAAAAAGAATCATAAAAGAAAAAAAGAATTACAGTGTAGTTCAAATGACCTAACAAAATAAAAAAAATAATCTTAAAAGAAACAAAAACATTATAGTGTAATTCAAATAACCTAACAAAATAAAAAAATAATAATCATAAAAAAACAAAAGAATTACAGTGTAATTCAAAAACAAAAAAGAAGAAAGTAAAGTAAGATGAGTTCACATAAAAATGAATTAAATGAAATACAAAATGAATTACATTGTAATTCATTTTACCGAGAGTATAAAAGAAACTCACCTAACCATAGTAGTGGCAAGATGACAATCTAACACTATACCTCAACTTTCTTGTCAATGGAGACGAGCGAGGAGTGAAATCATAGGAGGATTTGGGGAATTTAAGATGGGGTTTTCAAGGATAATTTGGGGTATAATTATTTAGAAGAATGCAGGTTTGTGGGATTTGGATGAAGAGAAAAATGAGGGTGAGAGTGACAATGGCAATAGAAGCAACTGAAAGCTTGTTGAGAAAAAGACGAGTTCCTTCCAATGTTACATTAGCTTTGTGGCAGATCATACAATGAACTACAGTTACATGGGACATGTGGATGGATTGCAACAATTCATTCTATTTTTTTCCCTTTCGTTTCTTCTCTCTCTCTCTTTCCCTCCCTCCCTCCAACCCCCACCCTTACCTCCCCTTCTTTTATAGTGGATGGTTCGTTGTGTATTTTACAGCCTATTCTTATCTTAATATTGAATTCCTCCTCTGAAAATGCTCCTCAACATTAATAAAGAAATATAAAAGTGCATCTTGAAATTCAGCAAGTCCTGCAAGGGATTTGTCATCAGAATAACGCCAAGACAGCAAGTCCTGTAAAGGAATTGATAGATTTTATCTAGACATGTATTGCATGAACAAAACATTAACAGTTAAAAATATTGTTGTTTTTCTGTTTCCAAAAAAAAAAAAAAATATATGAAGCAGATTTATCTTGATAACTTTAATTTTTTTATCTAATTTTCGGTACACATGCATGATTGTTTGCTTAATGCGTTAATTCTTTATTCTTATAAGTAGATATTTATCCCCTCAAAATTCACTTGACTGAGATGATATATCGGATGTTGTGGGAGTACCTTTTTCTAGAGGAAGAACAAGATTCACAAAGCGATGCACGTGAACTGGATCTCGTGACTGGGTGCGGTTGAATGCGGCACGAGAAAGTCCACTGCACAGATCAGTGCATTTTTCGGTTGCACGTTAAGTGTTGTTAGTGGCTAAGTGAGAGAGACCGACGTGGTGGAGCTCGACTGGCTGACAGGCGAAAAAGAAAACAAAGGGGGAGAGGGCTGCGGTGGATGTGGAAAGTAAGAAGAAGATTAGGAATTTTTTTTCTTTTATGTTTCTTTAATTTTTGGCCAGCGTGCAAAGAAGAAAACAAAGGGGTGGGGGTGCAGGCGGACGATACTGTAACGTCCCGGGTTTTCAACCTTAACCCAAGGTCGTTACTTAAGTAAAAATCATTGAAATCCATTTTAGAAGACGTAAGCAAAACAAAACAAAAACTTTAATTTAATCCATATTAAATAATAAAGGGTTTCCAAAACGTTTAATCAATCAAACAATGGAAAAGATAAGAAAAGAACCTAGACGGGATCCCTAAAATAGTTTTCTAAACCAAAATCATTACAATAAAAACCAACAAAAAGTTTAATCATAAAGAAAACAAATGCCAAAGAACCGTAAGCGGAAGCAAATAGGTCTTCTGGTCCCTCCTGATATGGTCACTGGTTCTACTTGCCCCTCGCTGGTCCATTCTTACCTTTGCCTAAAATAAAACATAGAAAGGATGAGTATAAAATACAAAAAAGGAAAACCACTACAGACTCCACTGGGTGACCGTTAACTTCCCCTAATGGCTTGTACTTTACGACACACAGATGGGTGGTTGAGTACTGACAAATATGTCGGAACAGGCCTTGTACAGACCCTCTTCACGACCCTATCAAAGCAAATCGCCACATGGGCTTGCCCTCAGAACGAACGTCGGACCAGGCCTCGTACAGACCCCCTGCACGACATTCAGAGACGATACGCCACACAGACTGGTCGACAATACGCCACACAGGCTAGTCGACGATACGCCACACAGGGTAGTCACTGACTAGTAAGAATCAAGTCACCGTACGACTTGAAAACTGACCTATCGTTTCCACCAAGTACAAAATCATTAGGTAAGTTAACAGAGACCGTATCCAATTAAATCCAGTACAAGCATTGTGATCACAATAACCAAACATATCTCATGCAACAGATAACACAGGTAAACGGTAAAACAAATCATGCATAATCCATACAGATTTATAAACCAGATAAACCTGAAGCCAACACCCTAAAGCAGGCACAGAAACCATCTTGCACACCTTGTACGCCAAAGGCGTAGATTCGGTAGAAAATCCTTACCTCAAATTACGGAGATTCTTCTAATCGAGTTAGCCTCCAATGGACCCTAAACACACAAGAACTTTAATCAATACTTTCTTTCCAAAAGAAATATTAATTCTACCCCTTCAGTAACCAAATCCAAACTCACCAACAAACCAACAACGAGCAGTGGCAGCTGAGACAAGAAGTGGCAGAACACGGCTCGGTAGCTGGGCTTGGCAGCTCGGCTCGGCTTGCAGTTCTGGACTTCGCAAGCGGCTCGGCTTGTAGTTCCAAACAACGCAAGTGACTCGACTTTCGGATCTGGGCAGCGCAAACGGAGAAACGGTGCAGCACGCGGTGGAGGCCGACTCGGCTTGGGACGCAGATCTGACACGAGGAGGCGACTTGGCGAGAAGGGAGAAGACCGACGCGACTTGGGGAGCTTCGGCGTGCGACTGCACATAGAGCAAAATGAAGGCGCGGTGCTCGGCTGCTTATGGGCGAACGACTAGGACTGTCCTCTGGCGTGGCTGCGTCGGCTTCCTCAGCTCAACGAATAGATGGGTGGCGACGAGCGGGCGTGCGACTTCCTCGGTTGGCTCGGGCGTGGTGCAAACGAAGAGGAGCGGAGCGGCTACCGGCGGCGAGCTACGCGGCGTCCTGAAGCGGAGCTGGGCGGCGGCAGCATGTGACGACTAGGGTTTTTGTTCCTTGAAGAGATTTGGAAAAGGGGAGGAATATGAAGTGCACGCATTCCAAGGTTCCTTAAATAAATAATAATAATAATATTTTTTTTATTATTATTTTCCCTCCTTTTCCTTTTCCAAAATTCCAAAATTCTCTCTCTTAAATAAAACTCTTTCTCTTTCCTCATTTAATTCCAATTTTCTCTCTCTTCTTTAAAACCACCTTTTCTTTTCTCCAACCACAATTAAATCAAAACCACAACAAAAATAATTTACACACTTTAATTCAAAATTAAACTCATTACTAACATCCCAAATTAAAATTTAACCAACCAAAAGTAAGATAATTAATAAATAAAAACTTACAAATGATCTTTTAATTTGGGGTGTTACAGGTACTGTGAAGAGGAAGAAGATGATTAGAATTTTTTTTTTCTTTTTCTTTAATTTTCACTTTAACCCTAATTACCTTATATAAAAAAAATAATAATATGTATTTTTGTATAATATTGAATTGTTTAATGAGAAGACATATTTGTAAAGATACATTTTACCTAGATTCTCTGAAAGATATTTTAAGTTGATAATTTGATCTCAATGAGGGCAAATCTTGAATATAAAAAACCATACACGTGATTATTAACAGATTTTCTATTTTTCTTATTCATATAAAAAATTTGTCATTTTTCTAATCGTCCCCCTAAAATTTGTCATTCTTTCGAATGATAGTTTTATTTTTAGAGAGTGCTTGTATTCAATACATTAATGGTGTAAATTATTGGTTATCACTAACATTTGAACTCTTTATTTTTTATAAATAGAGATCACATATCCTTCGTGAACATACCACCTCTTTGATTTGTATCGTTTTTACTCTACTAATAACCAAACACGTGCTATGCACGTTAAATATTGAAATTTTAATTTAATGTAAATTATAAAGTAGAAAATTGCATTAAATCACATTTACGTAGACTTGAATATGTCTATGTATTGCTTAACCTTGAGAATGACCAAAAGAAAGATTTGAGAATTTGAAGATGAAAATGGGGACCTTATGTAGACATAATAATAAAAAAAGAATTAAATTTACTTCGTATATAGACATATATGTTTATAGATTTATAGTTATGAAATAGATCTTTTCAAAGTTAAAAATAAATTATTTTTGGTAAAGATTAAAGAAAAAAATTAAATCAAAGATCTTTTCAATCGATTAATGTGGTGGATAATTTTTTTTTGTTAAGAACAAATTTAACGTAATAAATAGCTAATCTAAAAATTATTTAAAAGATCAAATAACAACAAAAAATTGAACATGATTTAAATGATGCTTTTAATTTATGGAAAAGGTATCTAATCTCTTGACATGAAAATTCTTATTACCCTATATTCCATACTAACATAAACTTATGCTACGGTTCCTGAGGGGCAAAAAGTATGTCCATTATTAACAATTTTCTCTATAGGTATAATCTGTTTAAAATATTTGTTTTTAACACTATAGCAAAATTTTATAATCTTGAAAAAAAGTTCTTAAACATGATTGGATTTTACAGATTTGCACCATTGGGCTTGGGATTATATGAGAAAATCTTAGAGGTCAACCGCACTTTTCTTTTGTCCAAATAAACAATGCATGAAAAACAACTGCTTTGTTTGTGTGACCCCCAAAATCAAACTCCTCAAAACTTGTATCAAATGTAGGGTTCGTCATAAGAATGTTTAAAATATTCGGTGCCTCCAAAATGTAGGTTTATTGAGAGAGTTTTTGGTTCATCTCCAAGTTTCTTAAAATTTTATATAAGATTTTATAAATGATCTCTTTATACAGTTAAGATTTCACGAGGTGTGAGATGTAGGATTTAAGAGGCAATATATTCTTATGATTGAATAGATGTCATGTGATGAGATGTGAAAAGTCATTGAAGGGCATTATAGGTATGTATAAAAAATGAGGGACAAAATGGAAAGTGGAAAATTGTCCACTTATACGCCCATTTAATATAATAGAGATATTGAGGTTGAGGTGGTAGCACTCCCTGTTTTCTTTGAGTGATAAACTTTTTTCCATGTATCTTTATATAAACTTTGCTCTATATTATTTACTTATTTCTTCTTATACTTTTGTTTTCCTCATAAACTAATGCACTTTGTTTTTTTCATCTTCTTTGATGTTTTGTTTGAGGGTATATGAACTTTCCTATATTAATACTTACTTTTACATTCAACTACCATGAAGTGAGAAAAGAGCTCATTGTATACAAAGTTATGACTTTCAACAATACTTTCTAGAGCAATTTTAGTTACCTTATCTCTAGAGTCGAGAGTGAAAATTTTGAAGAAGCAGTACACTGTCATCCCCGAGATGATGGGGCCAGCGTGTAGTGGGTTTGGTTATAACGAGGAATAAAATTGCATTTAGGTAAAGAAATTGACGTTTGATGAGTGGGTTAAGGTAAGATGATGAATATAATTCATATTTTCTATAAAAATATAATATAAAATACTAACATCTGTTAACTCCATGTTGAGACACCTCAATGCTCGAGGACTATTAAACAAACCATTCGCTTACTTCGATGACTTGAAAATTGGTGGTAGATGTAAGACCTCCGTTGACATGGTATCACAAATTGCAAAAGATATGGAGGAAAGTGGCATGGACATTAATATCGAAGATTCGATGTACCAAATCCACATTGACTCGAGCCCAGGGGGACATGCCATTCACTCCACAAGCAGGGCACATGGTGCAAGATCGTCAAATCTGAGTAAGAAAAGACGGTCATATTAGGGGACCTCATTGACACATTTCATTTTAGTATGCGAGAAGCTTCCATTAAAATTGGGAAGATTATTGCATGGCCAAAGGAAAGGTTGAAAGGAGAATCATCCCTATGCAAACAATTTGAACTATAGACTATTCCTGGAATGGAAATGGACAAGTGTTTGAGTGTAACTGAGTCTCTATTAACTAATCACACGCTCTTGCACTTATTCCAACAGAATGAAAGTATAATAATGCATGCATATCTTGGAAAGGCAACCATGCAACCATAACCATTGCTAAATGGAACTCTCTATTTGACCTTCGCTTTTGTTGGATCCTTTTGGTTATGCTTACTTTCGACATAGGCTAGACCCTTTTAATGTTGCTAATTTTTTAAGTCTTTTTTAATGGCATGACTTGTTATATTTTATGAATGGTTTGTAATATTTCTAATTAGACCATTTATGTTAACCCTAAACTTTAGGATTGTTTATATTAATGGAGTTGTGATCAAAATTATTGTTATTGAATGTTAAAATTTATCGTTTTCTACATTGTTGTCATTACAAATCAATAGAGCAAAGAACTTGAATTAGAGGTACAAAATATGTATAGTTTGTAGAAATAAAAAATTGATACATGATACAATCTAGTTTATACAATTCAAAAAAAGTAAAAATAAAAATAAAAAATAGACTAACTAACCCAAGAATTTAAAGTCAACACTCCAAATACAAGCTTTCAAAACGTCATACTTCCAAATCTTGCACTCCGAGCACAAGCGGGTCTTATGTTTTTTTTTTCTAATTATGTTTTCCTTATTCTTTTCTTTTTAAAATAAAAATACCCAAATTAAAAAGAAATAATTTGAGGGAATTTCCATAGCTTTCAATTTTTTGAAAGTTGAGTCCCTAACATAAAAATTAAAAAAATTGGAAAGATTTCAAGGGGTTAATTTTTAAAATAATGTTGTTTTTAAAAGAATTGACAAAAAAGGGGTTGAGATGAAAGTATTGTAAAAAATAGGGTGATTTTACTGTAGCAAGGAAGTCGTGTACCCGGTACACGACTTCCCTTTGC
>JBBPDJ010037106.1:0-11391 GCA_037974625.1 Cucumis cinereus
GTTACTATTTTGTGGTCCAGTCTTATGCAAACTCATTGCATAGGATACCCCCACAAGCGTGTCACCTACACGAACACATTGAATCATTGTGTTTGTATCAAATACAAAGTGGGTCGTATCCATAATGTTACCAAGATAAGGTACCCAACCTTATCCTTATACTATAGACCCTTTAAGTTGTATCTCGAACATTGATCCCTCTATGTCTCCACATATAGTTCAATACTCATAAAATAGCTTAGGATGTTAGTTTATTCGACTTGGGTTAATTAGACAAAAATAATTAATAATTTTTTATTGAAATTGAAATAATAATTCTTTATTAATAACGGTCAACGATTTACATTTACTATCTACGAGTTTTAGGACATAAAACCCAACAATTGTTCATCGCAGGATTGAAGCAAAAATGAATTGAAGACTTCTCGATGACTAAATCAGAAGTAGTGCTAAGGGAAATTCATCTCTTGACGCATAGCCAAGTGTTTAAGGAGACGTTGAGATCCTATGTGTTGGAGATCCAATGCGATGCGAGGGTTCTGAAATGTGTCCAAGCTCCACTACACACACAAATAGATGCCAAAAAACATGGAACGTGGATAGTGGATGACGATTGTCCAAGACATTTAAATACATCATTCAAAGACCAGAAAGAGAGTTCGACAATTTTTAGATTTAGACATTCTAGAGAGATATACGTACAGACTAAAAGATTCTACCCAGATTCTCCTCGTCCATCCATCCACTCCATAAAACTAAGGAGCTTTGCAAGCATTAAAACACTCTCAAAGAGCAAGAAATTGTGATTCAGAGTCTCTTTATTATTGTAAATATTCTTTGTGTTTGTATTTGTTCTTTCATTCTGTGTAAAACATTTGAATTATGAATATGAACACCTATTGTGCATCCATCTTCATGTCTTTAATTTTTTTTAAGTCTTATAAGTAGCTAAAGTTACTAATGGGTTAGGCTGTTAGGAATTAATCTGTAGGTAAATATGGTAAAGTTCATTTTGAAAGATCATTATTACATCATACACTTAAAGACATCAAAAGAGTATGTTCAAAGTAAAGGTAGTCAACTGCTCAAAATAGTAAGTAGTTTAGACCACGGTGAGCAAAGATAGAAAGTAGTTTAGAAATAAGAATAAACTCATCGCATTGTCAGTGCATCATTTATATCTAGAAATAGAATATTTGTGGCATTAAGGCGCCAAAAGGTTGCCTTAATTAATACTGAGTTCATGAATTTACTATGTTTATGAATAGATTAGGATAGCTTCTTAACCTTGTCTACCACATACTTCATTTAACACAACTTGCATCTCTTTGAGGATAGCTAATGCAACGTCCAGTTACCGAATATCAATTGGGCAAATTAGTTTAGGATAGTTAAAGATAGTAGTTTAGAATTAACTTCACTCATAGCTTAACTTGTTCACTCTCCAAAAAAATAGTACTTAATTCACTAGTGTAAATAAAAAAGTCTATGTGTTTGACCCTGGACTTACCAAGTACCTAATCTTGTTTATACTTGGACTAGGTTAAGAAACTTGTACGCCCACTCATTTCATCGCATTTCCACTAGATTACTATCGCATACCCTACGTTTTTACATAGCAACAACAACTATTGCATCATTTATTGAACAATTATGTACTATTAAAATGGGTAATTTACAATCTATATTCCAATCGAGTACACTCTATTAATGTTTCAGCAAGAAAATGTCCAGTATGTGGATGTGGCACTTGAACAAACCTAGTATTATGTAATAATATGTTAAAATAAAAACTATATGCTGAACCAAAAATACATAATAACATAAAAGATTTAAATTAAATTACCTAAAATATATTTATTGTTGAGCCCACAAATTGTCAATAAAATGTGTAGTGATTGATATGTATCTCTTCTTCTGACTTGTCGTTGTCCACATGTCCGTAGTAAGGGCAACCCTCATGGCACTTCTATTGTTTTCCAAAAACTTCATTGTTTTAATTCTCTCTCTTCATAAATTTTTATTATATCTCTCCTCATGGTACTTCTTGAAATCGTCTTAAACATTGGTTAAACACCACTCAAAATGTAAAACCCTAACTTTCTATTCCCTTTGTTTTCTTAACCCTAACTTTCTATTCCCTTTGTTTTCTTAAGAGTAATGAAGTTTCTTTATTGTAGTTGTTGTTGTTGTGTTGTTGTTGTTATGCTTAATAGTTAAAGATGGCATGATGAGTTTTTAAGGAAAGTTGAAGGGAGAATTTATAGGAAAATAGGAGAAATTTGGCTAAGTGTTGGTTAATTATGGTGATTAGGAGGTGGCCAAGTATGGTGCTTGGTGTTAAGTTAAAGGCCAAAACATAGTGTCATTGAGTGTTTAGGTGGGCGGAAAAAGAGGAGTCCAAATAACTTCTATGAGTTGAGAAAATTGTGGCTAGGTGTCCTTATATGTGTGTCTTGGGCGGCCAAATGAGAGGAAGACTTGGTGGCATGAGTGTTGTTGTTGTAAGTGTATGCCAAAGTTTGGGTGACCAAGTTTAGTGCCTATGGATCCAAGGCAACCAATATAACCTTTCAGCGTTAAGATAAGGGCAGTATTAGGAGTTGAGTTATGTATTGAGTTAAGTTACGCGTTGAACAGCTAATGGCAATGCGAAATAACCTCTACGTGGCTAGGACATGGCATAATGCTTAAGGAAGCTCAAGTGTAGGAAACTAAGCATCCAAAAGGGTTTGATGCATTGAGATTATTGGTCAAGTGGTTTACAGGTGGCTAAGTATGCAGACACCTGAAATTTGGTAAGCAGGAGCTGTCACTTAGAAAGCATGTAGAACACCATATTTATACCCAACTTCAAACCATAAGTTTTTCGGTTTAGCTCAAGTAAGTTTGATCATTTTAATCTCACAATAACCACAAAAGAGTGTAGTTTCAAGGTGAGGGCTACTAAAGAGAAAGGATTTTGGAAAGAACTCATCTGTTGAAGGAAAGCACGAAAGGTTAAAATTCGAAGGAATCTGAAGCAACCTTCAAAGATTCAAGCACAGACGATTCAATACTTGGAATTTGGACATAAACTTGTGAGGTAAGATGGTTAAGAGGATTTCAAGAAAGTTTGTAGAAGTAAGTTTCTTAATTTGGTAAATATATTTTTATTTATGACTTTTAAAAGTTGAAATTGAAATCTAGAACTACACAGAAGGATTAAGGTGATGGGTTGTCGTGTAGGGTGTTGGTCGAGCATTTGTTTGATGGGCGTGAGAAGGTCCGTGTGAGGGTAAGTCATGAGGCGTTAAGGCCAACTTAACTCATAGTAAAGCGGTAAGGTTGTGCCACCAAGCTATGCGCAGGCATGAGTACGAGTGACATATGCGCTGGTGTCATGAGCACGCGACAGGGATAGGCGACATGATAGGTGCGCGGGTGTGTCCTATGAGGTTAGCAAGCACGCAACTACGAACCATGAGGTGCCAGCACGCGCGTGCGGTCTGCCACCACCCAGCCTATGCACCGGCCATGCCTAAATGCCATTTTGGGCCATTTTTTATGTTTTTGCAATTTTTTAGCAAAGTTTAAAATTTTTAAGGATTAAAGAGATTAATTCAAGACCTAAATTTCTTATTTGAAGTCAAGAAGAAATTGGGAAAATTTTGTCTTTTGTAATGATTTCATACCACAATGTAAACCTACTATGTTTTAGCAACTTTTCATTAGCATCATTATCTAATGTAATAGGTGTAGATTGACCACTTGAAACACTAATCACTGGAGTTGATTCACTCATGTTCATAGATGTTGGATTTGAACCACATTCTTCTAACCAATTATTATTGAACAAAGACATTTTCACCTATAAATAGTCAAATAAAAATTGAATACATAGTCTCCAACATATCAAACATGTTTTGGTAATCGTTTTGATATTATGAACAATAAAAATTTTGAAAAATTAAAATAATAATAAAAGCTAATTAAACCAACAACAACAATAAATTGAGTAAACACATTCAGTGTACTGTAATTCTACATTCAAACCAACTAATGCTATTTTTTATTGTGTTACATTTATTTCCACTATTTTTAAAAGGAAAAGGTGTTCCCTAATTACAAAAAAAAAAAAAAAACTCATCACTAATTAAAAAGAACGAATCTTTCTATTACATTAAGAAAAAGAACAGAAAACATACAAAATATTCTACAACGAGAGTAGTGTTTGAGATTGAAGTGAATAAAGTGAGATTTAAAATTGGGAGTCTGAGGGAGAGGAGACATCGCTAAGATCTGAGAGAAAGAGGGCCGAGGAGAGTTTGGTTGGCATTACAACGTTGTTTGAGGGAAAGTGGAGAGGGGAAGCGTGAGAGGAAGGGAGGGTTTGGCGTATGGAGGGGAGCGTTTGGCGCAAAGAGATGTGGTACAGAAGGGAGGGGAAGTGAGACGAGAGGGGAGATGTGTTGAGCATGTCGAGTGGGAGGTGGAGGAGGCGTGTGTGACTGTGAGAATTGAGGTGAGGAACTAGGGGTTATATATATATATCCATATATCTATATATATATATATCTATATATCTATATCTATATATATATATATAGTGGGGTGAGGTGGGAAATCGAGTTGGGGTCGAGTTGGGGATATGGATGAGGAATATTCTCCGTCCCCAGCACCAAATAATGAATGGGGAAAAATCCTCACTCCCTCCCCTATTCCTTGTCCCATTTGGGACGAGTCCTCGTGGGGTCCAGGCCCCATGGGTTAAATGAACATCTCTAATTTTAACCTATAGTTTTATTATGAATCTAACTCACATTAAATTAATATTGAACTTATTCAAATATTTTATTCTTTAATAAATTAATTTTGAATCAAATCCAAAATAAAATTTATATTATAAAGTTTAATTAAAATATCAACTTTATAATATAATCATCATCATACATTATATTATTTCCCTAAGTGAATTTGGAGGATTCAAATTTCATCCAAGATATAATAACCTCATTATCATTTAAGAGTTACATATTAGAAGCTACAACAATAAGAGATTAATTGACTAAACTCATTAACCACATTAATCAATATTCATTAATTGTGTGCACACACTCCACTAAAAATTCTCAGTTGAACTCTTCTCACTGTAGATGTATTTCTATGTCCACAAATATAGACCAATAACAGCAAGTTAGTCCTTCACGAATGTTTGTAATACCAATTGGGTCAAATTACAATTTTACCCCTATGTTTGTTTTTAGTCCTTAAATATTAGTGCTTCTCTAATGAACAATCTGTTTATGGTCCAACCAATATTCAAGTCCCAAAAGATACATTTAAGGGAACACTCGTCTACTTATCCCAAAGTAAAAAATGAGTGAATTTCATCTCGTGTGATTATACTCTCAGATCCCTACTCGATCTTGTCTCCAAAATGGTAGGTTTATGGAGTCGACAATCTAGTCACTCTCGCCCATACAAATCAAAGGACAATCCTTACAAACAGAAGTTCATAATACAATTAGGATTAAGACTACGTTGCCTAGGTCATCCTAATGAAAGAGAAATCTAACTAGTCAACGGAGTTACATCTAGTGGTTACTATTTTCTGGTCCAGTCTTATGCAAACTCATTGCATATGATACTCTCACTTGCATGTCACCTACACAAACGTGTTGGGTCATTGTGTTTGTATAAAATACAAAGTGAGTCATATCTATAATGTTACTATGATAAGGTACTCAACCTTATCATCATACTATAGACCCTTCAAGTTGTATCTCGAACAATTATGCTTGTATGTCTCCATATACAGTTCAAGACTCATAAAGCAACTTAGGATGCTAGTTTATTGAATTTAAGGTCATTAAAACAAAATTAATAAAATAATCAATTAACTTATTGAAAAGTACAATAATAACACTTTATTAATAACAGACAATAAATTGCATTTACCATCTACGAGTTTTAGGACATAAAATCCAACATATCCACCTTTTGTCGTCATCTTCAATGAACTCATCTTTGTTTCTAAATTTTGTCATCACAATTTCTTATTGGAACCGAACAACTATAGGCTCGAAGGTCCAAACTAGATCAAGCTTTCTCTTTGATCGTGAGACACGGTTAATGATGGAACACTTGAAGTTATCACCACCGCAACATGATTTGTTTGAGCTATTTCATTAATATCCAGCTCAATCTTCTATTCAAAAACTAACTTTAGAATAAGCTCTTTCAGCACGAAGCACTTTTCACCTAGGATGGCTAACTACTTAATGATACTTGAAGTAGTTAGTATCATATACTTTTCTTGCTTGTTCCGGTCGTTTGCATTTCGACAGCTGAATAAACTGTTTCTCTTTAGTTGATCCAGCATGTCTGCAACATCAGAGTCTGGAAATGGAAAATTGTTTTTCTGTCTTTCTTCCAAACACAGACAACGTTTCTTCCCTCCTCAACTTTGGTTTCTTTTCCTCTAAAGGAAAATTTTGTGCGATCGTATGAATGACCATAGATTCTTTTATGGCACTATCCACAATATCTTAAGTGCCTTTGATTTCTTTCTTACCATCTTCTCCTCAGGGATAAGGAAATCTTTAGTTCCTCTATTAGCGATGTCAACTCCATGTCGTGGGCACGAGTCGCCGATTCTTCAAATGCATGGGGCTTTATTTCTTGCAGGATGTAGAGAAGTTACAGTGCACGCCTTGAGTGCACATCTCTACTGCGGACAATTCAGTAAGTCGATCTTTTCACTCGAGACTTAGAGCTCTCCATCTGATACTATAGTCAATGACCAACTCTCTCTTTCATTGCTTAGTGTTTGTAAGCTTCATGATGCTAACAATACGTGTAGTGCTATAAAAGCGGTTGAGAAACTCTCTTTTCAATTGTTCCCAACTGTCAATCACTTCTGGCTCCAAATCAGTATACCACTCGAAAGCATTTATTTTCAAACTTTGAACAAACTGCCTAACCAGTTGGTCTCCTCTGTTTTCTACATTTTTGCATGTTCCAACGAACTATTGGAACTTTAGAGGTAGGTACCCAACATGCATTCTCAAGTCATGATTCTCTTGGTATATTGCTTGGAGGTTGGTACCCAACATGCATTGTTGGACTGACAGTGAGGTGACAGACATGGATTTGTTGTGCCTGGTTTTCCTGCTACACAACTATCCCTTTTATTGTTAGCTTTGACAGCATGGGTTTGATTCCAGCAGTTTCTCTAGCCTGGATTTGATCTCAAGGCAGTGATTTCGTGATCTCTCTCCTCGACAATGTTTTTAGGATATTTATTTTCCTCTTCCTCTCTGCCATAGTTACCTCAGATGTTACATCTGCTATCTTGACAGACATTGCGCCAATGTGTGATTCATTCTCCAATCGATCAGAAGGCGAAGCAGAGTTTTCGAGCAAAAAATTTTCCATGACGATGATCCCACCTTTAGGAGATTTCATTAATTGCTCCCAGTTTTTCTTTGAGAGGACAGAGTTTTGTTCTTGTTCCTGCATGATCACCTTTGAACGGTTGCAGGTGACATGTCCCATGTAGTAGTCGTTTGAGCAACTACTTTGGATGCAACCTTCTTTAGTGTTATTGGTTGGTTTGTTGAGAGCTAGAGACGTCCCATGGGGCGTGATAATTTAGCTTCATGATCTAAAAAGTCTTCTGATTGTGGAGAATTCTCTCTATGCCTCAGAAGTATAAAATTTTTTACCTCTTCCCATGAAGAAGAACTCCAATATTTATAGAGTTCTCTGATAGGCTTTGTGGGCTTAGGCATGATTGTTCTATTAACCTGACCCTTGGACCCAATTCATTGAATTTGGGTCTTATTTAGGATTTAGGCTAAATTAAGCATATTTTTTTGGCTCAATTGGACTTTAGCCCAAATCTTGATACTTAATTGGACCAAAATAATTAATTTAAGGAATATTCGGAAGAATGGCAAAATTTAGAGGGAGCGATTAGAAAAATGCAAGATTTTTTAGGAATAAGAAAAATAGCAAATCCGTTAATGATCACATTCATGATATTTTTGATATTCCAGATTTGCCCTTATTGGAATCAAATGATAAATCTAAAATACTTGAGAGAATATAGATAAATGATAACTATCGTATTAAATCTCCAATATTTTATTTTTAAAAATACATTTTCTCTGTTATACCTTATATCTTTTACAAATTTATATAAAACAATTAAATCTTATACTAATTAAAAAATTAAATATTATACATTTTAAAATAGTATATTATCTTCTAGTTTTACGTAAAACTAAATTATTTTTCAACTTCTTCTCCCTTCTTCCCCATGTCGCATCCTTTCCCCTTCCTCATGTCACTTCAACTTCCTCATGCCATAGCCCCCACCACTTCCCCACGCAATAGGCTATGTGTTCCAAATCTTGACCGATCGCATTTCCATCTCCATCGATCGATCTTCGTCGACGGTCGTCCTCTGCTCCATACAAGTCTCTGCCATATCACCACACCGAACCCGACGAATACGCTGCCTTCGTCACCACCTCTAGCTGACTGCATGAGTTTCGACCCACCCGTGGAAACAACGCCTTCACGTCAGAGCAAAAGAACTTGTGGCCAAAAATGCTTCAATCCATGTAAAAACCCATAGACTGTTGCTACAGATGCAGATAATCCACCCTGCTGTAGAACTCCACCTCACCGGAATGAAGAAATCGATTCCGATGAAATTTGAAATAAAAAAAGACCATAGACTACACTCACCGGAATGTTGGTTGATTTGTGATGAAATCGTGTTTTATTTTTTGTTTTCTTTTGGGTTTATGTACTGATTTTTGTGATGAATGTGGAAGAATTGGGAGAAATTAAATTGTGGGTTTTGTTGTAGATTGTTTGAACATCCAAGAATTATGAGAAGAAACAGAGAGTGATGGATCAGATTCAGAGGATTTGACAATAATACCAGTCAAGGGAGAATAATGAAGAAAAACAAAGAATGTGCAGAGGGTGAATGGGGCTGTGATAGGAGGATTTATGATGAGCTTCTAATAACCTGAGAAGAGATAAAGAGAGTCTCTTCACCCTAAACCCAATTTAAAAGCTATGCGATGCACTGAAAAAGTTATGATATGACATATTGCAATCAGATTAATAGTCCTTTTACTTGAAACTAATCCAACCATTGATTCTACTGTGTTTTATTTTGAAAATAATCAAGTAATCGTTCTAGTTTTGGATGGAGTGGTTCATTCTCCATTGTCGATTGTGAAGAACGTGATGTGGGTGAATGAGGTTGTTTTGTTAGGAAGGATTACAAGGATTTCTTGTTGGATTAAAGTTCTTAGGTACAATATTGATTCAGAACATCACATTAAGGAGAAATGAGATAATTATTCTAATACAAGCGTCCGCAAATACAAGGTATTTTATTTAGTCAATATGCACATATTTACAAAGTATTCGCAAATATAAGGTATTTTATTTAGTTAATATGAACATATTTATAAGGTATTTCTTTGACTACATATATATATATATATATATATATATACTCTTTAATCTAGTTATTTTTTTTTATCTAATTTTTTTTATCTAAATTTTTTTGTATTTAATTTGTTAATTGGCAGATTGTGGATGAGGTAAATAAAATATAGTATACCAATGTAGTATACAATGTTTTTTTTTTTTAATTTGATTTGGTAAATTATAGACACAATGTATTTAGGAATGGTTTATTTTAGTGTAGTATTATTTGATGTTCTAAAATAGATTTAGGGACAATGTACTTTTTTAGTGTTATTTGATTTGGTAAAAACTATTTAAATTTAATATACTACTTAACCAAATTCACAAGATTCGATAAATATATTTGTTTTTTTTTTATTAGTACCAAAATCTTATTAGAATTTTTATTAGTACTAAAATATTAGTTGTTAGAATTTGATTTGAATGAATATGTGGTTTGAATTAGTTAAGGGTATTTTGGTCTGTCTTTAATTCGTAATTAATAGTTTTAAATTTATATTGCCATTTTTATAATTTTAATTTCTTTTTGCTATTTGTCAAAAGTAAACGTTAACTTTTGCTATTTATCTGGTCGATCCTTAATTTAATCCAACGACAACATGACATCATCGGGATTCATCAATTTACGTTTTCAATTTTACTTTTGGATACATGTTAACTTTTAGTTAACTCAATTATTTGTAATTTGGTCATTAATTGAGTAAATCACGGAACAAAGATTGGTCCAAATTTCTCTTTCAACAGCATGTGTAGTAGATAAACAAAATCACACTTGAGTTTGCATCCTTAAAAAATAACTTTATGGATTTCAGGTTTAGAGAAAATTTAAAAAAAAATAGATATTTCAATCAAATGAAAGTGGCTTTACTATGCATACTATGCATACTTTCCTACATCAGAATGACTGAAGGATTCTATTTTGTTATTTTTGTTTCTACTTTGTTTTAAATTGGTTATTTTTGGCCAATTTTAAATTAAAATATGATTTATATCTTTTATTATATATATTGAAATTTTGTAATTTTATTTTCTAGCAATTTTTTTTAAATAGAAAAGATATAAACACTTATTGTTATTTTTTCCCTTAAATAACAAATATGTATATGCCATAATAATTAAAAAATAATTGCAATAGAAAAAAAACTTGAAAATATTTACAAAATATAAAAAAAATTAGATTATATCAATGATAGACAATGATAAACACTAATACACTAGTAACGATTGATAGACACTGATAGAAGTCTATAAGTGTTTATAAGTGTCTATCCTTGATAGAATATGAAAAATTGTTATATTTTATAAATATTTTGGTTTATTTTACTATATTTGAAAATGTCACTGTTCACACGAGATTTCCAAGAAATTTAATTTGTGGAATTTGAACTTTGTATTTGATTTCAATATAATGAGTGAGTACAATCTCTAATATTTTCTCATTTGATGTTTTCTCTCAAGTATTAAGTAAAACATGAAACTTCTAGTTCTTCGATCTTCAATCAATTCGAGCTTCAATCTTCTAGAATTCAAGGAAGGTTTAATCTTCCAAGTCTTCAACTTTCAGAAGGTGGTAATCCCGAGGTTGATGAGAACTTTTGCGTCTGGAGAGCTTCAGAGATTGAGTCTTCAATTCTTCAGAGTTTCAGCACTTTGTTCTTCTCCCAAGTTCCTTTTAAATGAATGAGAATGTCTCTATTTATAGAGAATTTTCATGGGTTTTATGTGGGTTTGGACCCATTTGTTTGTTGGACTTGGGCTTGGGCCCATCTTGCTTATGGGGCTTGGATTTTGGTTTAAGCATATTTTTTTGGGTCAACTAGAAGAATAACGATTTTCAAGTTTCCATTTTGAAAAATGGCAAACCTACTTTTTCTTTGTAAAAATGGCAAA
>JBBPDJ010037107.1:0-11390 GCA_037974625.1 Cucumis cinereus
GATCTCCAAACTCTTCAAGTAATCAAACTATAGAAATAACTTTAATATCAAGATGCAATATCTGACACTACAAGAGATTGTAATTGCACACACAATGAGTATGCAATGTTGAAAATAAATCAAAGATTTCTCTTATAAAAACAAAACAAAACAAAACAAAAAATCGAAGATTACAAGGTAAGGTCACCCATATAAAAGATCACAAAACACAATCAAACCTTAAATTAGAGAAAGCAGTGTCGTTTGAAATCTAAACCTAAATCAGATTGAAATTGAAATTGAAATTCATCACAAGAATCGAAATCAATCCTAAATCGAAACGAACCTTCATCGGCATGCTGAAGATAGAAGACGCAATGTGGAGCTTGGGCTAAGGCAACCTAGAACCGTCGTCGTTCTTCGCTATGGTGAGAAAACTCAAATTCGTTTCTTTTCACAAACGACCTACTTTGCAGAAATCCCTAAACCGAAAGGGAAAGGGAAAGGAAAAAGGAGTTTTTTGCGTCGTCGTCGTCGTTCGCAAATGACACTTCGCAGACGACTCACAAACTCCACTTCATCGTCGTCATTCTTTTCTTTTTGGAAGAGAGGGAAAACTTCATCGTCGTCATTCTTTTCGTTTTGGAAGAGAGGGAAAGGAAAGGACTCACAGAATCTACTTCGTCGCCGTCGTTCTTTGTGTTTTGGAAGAGAGGGAAATGGAAAGGGAAAAGAAAGATGAAAAGAAGAAAGACGAGAGAGGAAAAGAAGGGAGAAATTTTGATTGTTTTTGCGATGAAGGGCGCCTACTTTTTGCGATGAAAATGTGAAAATTCAGTTTTGGGGGCAATTTTTTTGTGAAGAGGAAAGAGAGCCGCGAGGATGAAAAGTTAGAAAATAAATATTTTGCGTGTTTCTTTAATTGACCCTATTTCTTGACGGATAAAATCCGTCAAGAAAAAAAAATGCTATACTTGACTATGATAGGAATTTTTAAAAAATTCTTCATTATTTCGTATTTTGTTTATTCTTGACGGTTTTTAACATTACTTGACGGTTTTGTATAAAACCGTCAAGAAATGTAAAATTAAAAGTATCAAGTAAAGTCATTTTTGTAGTAGTGAAGGTCACACTAGAACATTACTACCAAGATGAAGCGAAGAGTTCCAAAAGTATAACAGAAATGTGAATCAAATGGTACTAACCTAAGAATGGAAGTCGTGAAATGCAAATGAAATGCAGAACCCATTGATATTCTTTCTATTCTTTCTATAATAAAAAATAAAAACTTCTCAACATCAATTTGAAGTTGTGGTACAATTTAAGCGTCATGTACTTAAACACAGAGAAAATTTGCATTATTTTATTGACAATTGACAAGGGAGATCGTTATGATAATCTTAGCTAAGCATCATATATGAGTCAAAACTAAGAACTCGTCTCCAATCAATAAAATAAGAGGATTAAATCAATTTGAATAAGAGAAGCTTGGAACTCATATCCAACCACTACTTTCATGCAAAAACGCAAAGAAAATTAAAGTTTGGCATTCTCCTTCCCAACGTTCCAAACCTAACAAGGCAACAATGGTAGCCTAGGACTCTACCAGCCATGAGGTAACTTAGATGAGAAGACTAATTACGTACTGTAAAATACTATTACTTTCAAGGTTTGATACACAACCCTTCTAGGTTTGATACATGCAGAAACTTAATACTATGTCTTCTTGACTCTACCAGCCACATGTTTTACACAAATAAACTTAATACTATATCTACACTTGGAAAATTCAATCACATAAGCATAAACCCATAACTATGAATCACATAAGCATAAACCCATAAACCCATAAAGGAATCTAACTCAATCACATAAGAAGGGGCATATCTACACTTCCAAGCTTCTTTTACTTCTTTATTTTCTTCCTTCCTCAACAAACTGAAATCTAACTATGCTCTATGTTAATCCCAAATTACAAAAAATAGTAGTAGCTATACAAACAGAAATATGAAGACATACACATGCTCCATATGTGTTATCTAAATACTTCAATTCAGCATCAGAAAAGTTTAGAAGGAAGGGATAATCAGTGAAAAATTATTCGTCAGACTTCTATTTTGAATGTCCTAAACAATCTTATGTCTCAAGAAAATAGAGGAAAAAATTCCAAAGTAATTATTGTTTGAAATCCCATTTGCTTTCTTTAATTCTCCCCCTCCCAAGCAAATATATAAAAGAATAGAATATTAATATACTACTTATCCTTTGTTATTTTTTTTCTTCGAAAATCAGGATATGTCCTATTTTTATTGTGACTGTATTCTCCCCCCCCCCCCCCTCTAGAATTCTAAAGCATCATGCAAATGAAAATTCTCATCCTAGTAGCCATATTAATTTCTCTGCTTATATTCAAGACATAATCTTTTAAAATTTTAATTTCTTATTCCATTGAACAAACTTTCAGCCAGCAAGAAAAAAAAAACTATTTGCTCATTGCAGAAACGACTCGAAATATACAAAACATAAACAAATGAGCAAAACAAAAAAAATCTGAAGTGAAATGAAGAAAAAACTATTTCAACCAGCACCGCAAATCACAAATCAATTTCAAGATTTGATACATGGAGAAAAAACAAATATGTACATTCATTTGCTCCATATGTGTTATCCAATACTGGAAAAATATTAAATATAGGGTTTGTGTGTATATCAATTTCCAAAGCATACTCATATTAAGTTTTCATATTAATTATGCTTTGTGTGTTCAGCAAAACAAAGAACAATGTGTGTATCAGTTTCCAAAGCATACTCATATTAATATTAATTATGCTTTTTTTTTTAATTTCTACATAAAAAGTGTCAATAAATTAATTAAAAAAATGTAGAACAAGAGAAAGGAGAGGACCCCACTTTTTGGCCCATCCCTCTTTCTTCCTTTCCTTTTCCTCCCTTTTCATATCTGTCTCTCCTATTCCAACATCCCCAACCCTCCACTAAATCACCAAAAGCCACTCAATTTATACACCATTTTAATTTTCTGTTTCTTGTTTGATTGCTTATTATGTTAAGGGAAACAATTTTTAAGTTTTTGTAATATGGGACACTTTAAAATGTTAATTAAGTTAAGTTTTTGTAAATAGCTGATGTTTTTAAGTTTTTAATTGTTCATATGTTGCATATTATGTTAAGGGACACAGTTTTTAAGCTTCTGCTGTATAATTTCTTATGTCCTCTTCTTCAAAAACAACTTTTTAGTGCAAAGGCTCTTCAACCTCAATGATAAATGTTTCTCCATTAATGGTACAATAAATCTCATAGCTGGAGAGTTTTGTTTGTATATATTTTAACCCTCCCCCCAAAAAGTTACTTCCATTATTAAAGAAGAGTAAACAGATTGATCTATTTTACTCACTTCAACAGATTCAATAGTTACTTCCCCAGTCTTTTGCACTTCACTCTAATTTATGGAAAATTAGAAAACACAAATCAAATTTGAAAGGAAAAAAATCAACAGCAATGGCTACAAAAACCCGCAACCACCACCGCAAACATCCCACCCGCCGTTATAGATCCAACCACTACTGAATTGAGTTTTACACTTTAATTATAAACATCAAAACCCATGAAAAATCACAAATCAGAAAGGGAATATCACAAATCACAAATCCAGTAAAGAACAGGCATAAAGAGAATTGAATAAGATATCGACAAAACAAACATGGACGAGAAACATAAAATGATCAGCCAACAAATCAAGGAGCAGCAGAAGAGAAGGAAGAGAAAAATACCTGATGGCACTACTACAAAATTGAGTTTACTTGACACTTTTTATTTTACATTACTTGATGCTTTTATACTGTTAAAAAGCGTGAAGAATAAATAGAAAGTTTAAAAATGAAGAAAATTTTTGAATTATTTTAACATACTTGACAAATTTTACCTGTCAAAAATATTATTTCATTTTACTTGACGGAATTTACCCGTTGAGTATATGAATTAATAAAAAGTTCCCTCATTTACGCGTTTGCTAAAATTTTCGCTGCGTGTGTCTTCAACACAAAATCCCTCATTTCTCCTCTATCTTCATTGTCTTCATCGCGCGTGCATTTACACAAAAGAAGTTTCGCCCGCGAAACTCTAATTCTCCCGTGTCTTCATCGTCTTCATCACTTAATTTCTGATCTGTGTTCTTCCATTTCCTTCTTCCCATGTTTGCTTCGGTTCGTTTCCTTCTTTCGGTGTTTGCTTCGCTCTTGGTGTCTTCGCTCAATTTCTTTTCTTCCATCCACAGTACTACAAAATTGACTTTACTTGACAATTTTATTTTTACATTATTTGACGGTTTTATAAAAATCGTCAAGAATAAATAAAAAGAGGAAAAATGAAATTTTTTTTTGAATTTTTTTAACATACTTGACGGATTTTACCTGTCAAGTATAATTTAATTTTACTTGACCAAATTTACTCGTCAAGTATGTGAATTTAAAAAAAGGTGTCCATTTTTTCTTCCTCATTTCTCAAAAAATCATAAGCACTTTCGCGCAAAACTCAAAATTGTCTTCGCGTAAAGCCATTTCTTCCACAATTTTTCTCTGTTCTTCCATTTCTTCGCATAAACCCTCACGATTGTCTTCCATTTCTTCGCAACCCGCTTCTTCCATTTCTTCCATTTCTTCAATTTCCATTTTCATTTCTTCAATTTCCATTTTCATTTCTTCAATTTCCATTTCTTCCATTTCTTCAAATCGAATCCCCCTTTCTCCCTTCTTCCAAAATTTCATCTGCAAACCTTTGGATCTTCGAAAACCCTTCGCGATGGTAAGAAGATCGAAGGCTCACCTAATATTGTCGCCAAGCTCTCTAGTCTCCCCTTCCCGCAGTGCAAGCACCTCGTTAGCACTGTCGATTGCCAACCTTCAGGTCCTAAAAGTGTCATTCTCGTCTTCGTCAGCGACAATCTTCAACTCGTCGGTGAACAACATGCTCTAAAATTCGATTAGGTAATGTGTTCTTCTTTTTGTGGACATGTTTTTATTTGTTTCTATTTGTTAGCCTTGTGGTTATTCATATTGGATTTAAGGATTTGATCTTTGTTGGATCTTGGGTTCTAGGTGTTGGCCAGGTACTTTTACTCTTCACAATGTTGTTCTTGTATTTTTTTCTTTCAAAAGGGTGTAATGGGTTTGTTTGAAGTTCTTCCATTTTGTGTTTTTCAGTTAGTTTTGGGCTTTTCTGTGGAATGAATTTGGGTTTTTTAAACTATTTGAAGATATGTGTTGTAAAGAACTTTGAAGTGAGCAAGTCAAATGCATTACTATAATTGCAGATGCGTACAATATGTTGCTTTCCCTCTGTAAGAACCAAATGTAAGTGGTAACCTTTCATCTTTTGTTTGTGTTGCATATGTGATTCATGGATTCTTCTACTTATGCATTTACTTCTGCCATGTTTCTTAGTGTGGTTTTCGTGTTTGTTCCAAGACCCTATAAAGCTCTAATTGCTTTGACTTGATATCTATTTGAGAGCATAGTTTAACCTAATATTAAGGAAAGAAGAACACTGATTTTGGTTGGCAGAAATTAGTTTTTTGTCATTTATCTATGTTTTTGTTAGGAATTTCAATATGTGTTGCATTTTTCAACCATGTATGTCTCCCTAATGTTAAACCATGTCGCAATGCTTCTAGTTTGTCTCTTTGTATATGATATATTATGGGTCTTCTTCTCTGAGAGATTCTTTGGGGGCAAATATAATGGTATCTGTAGCAACTCAGCAAGCATCAAATCCTGTTCACACAGTTGCTAAATGTCACTGATTTCATGATACTTGAACATGGTGATATGGTATGTAATTGTATTTCCTTGCACTATCTTTCTTCATGTAAGTTCCTCTAGCAACAGTTTTCAATATTTTTGGTGCCAAATTCTTTAGCCAAATTCTTCTCCGCCACACCTTAAAACCAAAAATCCAGCTGGATAATATTATGTTATAGCTGCCAGTCGGTGTTTAGAACAAAATATTTATGAAATATCTATCTTTGAAACAAGCACTTTCCTTGTTTTTTTTTTTGTTTTGTTTTAAATCAGCTCGTGTCAAAATGTCTCTTTGGTGCTATCTTCCTAATCGTTTTATTAGTTTACATGATATATTTTTTTTATTTAGGTGTTTGTTAGATTGTCGTCCAACAAATCCTTCAGATGAGGCACACAATGTTGAGACATTTTTCCAAGTATGGGAGAAAACATTGGAAGGCAATTTTGTCTATAGTGAAATAGCAGCAGGTTTTTTCTAATACCACACAACTCTTGTCTACAGTGAAATAGCAGCAGTTGCAAGGCAATTTTGGTGTTATTTTTCTCTGTTTTTGTATTTTTAGTATGAGCATTCTGTTTTTTGGAGAATGTAGTGGAAGTTGCTTCAAGCAAAAAAGTTTTGAACTTCAAAATTTATGTTCTAATGCTTGGCACCTTTTTCCTCTTCCTGTTATGTATCTTATAGTTGCAACATAAGGAAAATGACATATTGGGAACTATTTTCAAGTTGAAGGGCAGTGTGAAAGCCAATGTGATGTTTCATTATACTTCTTAATCATTGTTTGATATTTGTTTTTGTAGGGCAGTGCACTATTAAAAGGGACAAATCTAATTTGACTTAATCACCTTTACCTCTGTCTTAAGTCCTAGTAAGCTTTTCTTCCATGGTTAAATCTATTTGATTCTCTTTCATCGTACATATTTTTAACCAAAGTTGTTCTTTAGGATCTGATCATTGAGATAAATAAGTTGATGTTTGTGTTGAATTTAATGTTAAAACACATTACTTTTGTTGTTGTACAAACAAGGTGCACTTTCCTTTTCAGTGCCTCAATCATAAGAATTTCAAAGTTAAATATGCTTAACTTAGAGAGATTCTATGACGGGTGACCTCCTCAAAATTTTTCTAAGATGCATGTCAGTGAGGACAAAACATGCTGAACGGATCTGTGTTTGTTTGTGGGGACAACTTTCACTCTAATAAGCCTTCAAGACAAAATCAGATTCCAAATCGCTGGCGAGTGACAAGAGGGACTCGTGACAGTGCCATTTGGGACTACTTTCGCTCATCTCTTATATTTTCTTGAGTACTAGCTTTGTATTGAACAGTTGTTGGATAGAAAGTTCTTGATTTGAAACTATTATTTTCTTTATTGTTTTAAATAGAGGACTCCGAGATAAAATATTATTTATTTGGTAACTCATTGATATACTTATTTATTTAAACAATTTCCTCTAGATGTTTTTTTTTTATGTTTCTTTAATAAAATGCTCTTAAAGATTATTTCCAAATCTTATTTCCATAAATAATGATCTTAGCTTAAGAATGAAAAGTTGGGTCGTTAAAATTAGGGAAAACGAGAAAAATGGCAAAATACAATATTTCATTTTGAAAAATAGTAAATTTTTTAAAAAAATTATAAAAATGATAAAATGAATTTAAAATTATTAATTATGAATTAATGATTGACCCAAATACCCTAGCTAATTAAAACATTCAGATCTTAACAACTATTTTTAAAATTCAAATCCTAACTATCAAATCTTAACTCTATTCCTAAACAACTAATATTAAAAAATTTAGTAACTAATATTTTCAAAATAAAACTTAAATTACATCATCCTAAAAATCGTGAATCACCCAAATTATTATTAAAAAATCTAGTAACTAATACTTTCAAAATAAAACTTAAATTACATCATCTTGAATCGCCCAAATTTCATAGAAATTGAAAACCCAAATTTTAACATTACACACAATAAATATAAAATAATTATTATTTATAGACTTAGACCCACAAATACCAATAGTAGTCATAAACTTAAGACCCACAAATACTTTATATAGAAATAAATATTAATCATGGACTTAAAGACCCACAAATTAGGGGTGTAAAAACCCGACCCGAACCGACGGACCGAACCGGATCGATTCGGTTTGGGTCGGTTTAGATTGGATTATAGGTGTGTTAGTACCGAACCAAACAGGATCGGTCTGGTTCGGTCCAGTTTTCGATTCGTCTAATTAGGTTAGGTTGAAGTGCATTGTCTCTCCCTCGCCGTCATCTGCACACATCTGTCCCTCGGCTTCATCCGCGCACACGTCTCCCTCGGCTTCATCCGCGCACACGTCTCTCCCTCGCCTTCATTCGACGTTCATTCTCCCTCTCTGTCGAAGCTCCCGTCGTCGTTCATTCTCCTTGTCGTTCATTCTCCGTGGAAGCTTCCGTCGTTCATTCTTTCGAATTTGATTTGTTTCCAGGTACTTATTGCTTTACTTTCTCTGTTTGCTTCAAAAGCTATGCCATATTTTATTTGGGTTTTGTTTTTATGAATCTTCAATCTGGGTTCTACTTTGTTTTTTCTTATGTTTTTTGTGCCTTTGTGTTTGAGCATTAATGGATTTTATATGTGTTCTACTTTCTGGGTTCTACACATGTCTCCCTCGGCTTGTCCATTCTACCTTCAATCTTCAATCTGAGTTCTACTTTCTCTGTTTTTTCTTATCTTCAATCTTCAATGTGTAGTTAATGGATTCAGAGTGATTTATATCCTAAAATTTAGCACTTGCTTGAGGTGGTACAAGATGTAAGCCTTAACTTTTATTAAAACATCATACAGATCCTGAATTTATGTGTATTATTGCTAAACGTAATAGTTATACAAAAGTATAAACAAAGGTTCCGTTGTCAATTGCCACTTAAACATAAATTCTAAAAAGTCATCAGTACATCACTATACAGTAGTAGTTCAAATTATTACGACTTATACCTTTAGATATTTGAAGAATCAAAGTAAATTAATTCTATTTACTATTTTTCTAATTATTATATGATGTGTCTTCATAGATGTGTAGGCCTCTTACAGTCCAAAGAAGTTTAAGTCCTGAGGACAAAAGTTAGAGGTGATCATAAAACATTGATCACTAGAAGTATGTGTTTTGCTGGTTTTTTTCGAATTTGATGTTTGAACTCAATGAATCTATAACTTCTTGAGATACTCACAGATTTCATTGATCACTAAGAGTATATGTTTTGCTGGTTTTTTCCGCATTGTTTTAATTTGAAATTTATTGTCTTCTATCATCCAGGTTTCTTTCAAAGCATCCAACTTCTTATTTGATATTGGTGCACTCAAAATTCAAAAATAGAATGTCAATGCCTGAACTTGACAATGCCAAAATATTTTTCTATTATTTCAAGCCCTTCCAGCAGAGAATTATCTAAAGCCTGAACTTGGTATTTCAAACATGATTTTCCTTTTTAAATATTCATTAGAGGGCATGCTTAGTAATGAAGTCTTTGATTGGATTAATTGATAAAATATGGTTTAGTGGAATTAGATTATCAGTCAAGGGAACAACTTAAAAGTTGTAAATCTAGACGCTTTTAAGTTTTAAGGTTTGAGGTTCAGAACCATAGTAGCCATAGGGTATATAATAATTTTATTTGATTCTCAGCAACAAATGTGGTAGAATTGGAGAATGTTTTGTAGCAGTTAGCTGTCCTAGAATCCATAATTATAAAACTTGGTACTATGTTGCGGACAAAGTTTTACCCCTCTCAACACCACAAAATTCAACATTTAACTCAAGAGTTTGTGGTCAGAGAAAAAAATAAGAAAAACGACTTAGGAAACTTAGACATGAGGGTTGCTTTACTTCCCTCTTATTCATGATTCCTAGCAGCCGAGACAAGCTGTACAGGTGGGAAAGGGTAAAACTAATTAATCACAAAACAAAGTACAGATCCAGTAAACTCCATTTACTTAGACTAAAAAGCCATAAATTTTAAATGTGTTTTCAATGTGTAAATTGCTATTTTGTTTTGGTGGATATTTTTTCAGTTAGTTATTGCATATAAGTTTGATTGTTTTGGTGTTTATCATCTTTCACATTATAAGTTATGTTAGATTTTATTTCTATAGGATGACTTCATTCTCTAGAGACGAGACTTCAAAACAAAGTTGTTCTAGTCCAGTAAGATTATTAGGAAAAATAAAACCTATTAAACCACCTTCATCAGCATGGGAACATTTTATAAAGGTAGAAGGATGTGATCCTAAATATCTGAGGGCTGCTTGTAAGTATTGTGGGACTACATATGCATGTGATTCAAAAAGAAATGGTACAACTAATCTAAGAAGACATTTAGAGAAATGTAAGAAGTATATAAATCAATTTGAAGATAATGTTGAAGGAGAGGGAGATTCTGAAAGTAGTTTGATAGCTACATCCTTCACTCAAGAAAATTGTAGAACAATGCTTGCTTTTATGGTCATCTTAGATGAATTGCCATTTAAGTTTGTAGAGAGTGAAGGATTTCGTAAATTTTGTTTGGCATTAAATCCAAAGTTTGTAATTCCATCTAGAGTGACTGTTGCAAAGGATTGTTTTCAAATATATATGATGGAGAAAAAGAAGTTAAAGAGTGCATTAACTCGAAGTGGCCAAAGAGTTTGTTTAACAACGGATACATGGACTTCTGTGCAGAATATTAACTATATGGTTATAACGGCTCATTTTATTGATGATGATTGAAACTTGCACAAAAGAATCTTAAACTTTTGTCAAATAGATAATCATAAAGGAGATACAATAGGTAGAGCCATTGAAAAATGCTTAGAAAGTTAGGATATTGATAGACTTTTTACCTTAACAGTTGATAATGCGAGTTCAAATGATGTAGCTATTGCGTATTTGGTTAAAAAGTTTAGAGGCAAAAGTGGGTTGGTGTTGGATGGTGAGTTTATTCACGTCAGATGTTGTGCTCACATCCTTAATTTAATTGTCAGTGAGGCTTTAAAAGATTTGCATGTGTCTATCGTTCGAATCAGAAATGCTGTGAAATATGTTAGGTCATCTCCTGCAAGATTGCAAATATTTAAAGATTTTGCTAAATAAGATAAGATGTCAACAAAAAGTTGTCTTACGATGGATGTTCCAACTCGATGGAGTTCAACTTTCACAATGTTGGATGGAGCGATTAAGTGTCAAAAGACATTTGATAGATTAGAGGAGCATGACCCTAGTTATTTGTCAAAGGATGATATTCCTTCCGTTAAAGATTGGGATAATGCAAAAGTGTTTGTAATGTTCCTTAAGAATTTTTCAGATGTAACGAATAAGTTTTCTGGATCTATGTCTGTGACTTCAAACATATTTTTTCATGAACTTTATTTGATCTAACAAATAATTCGTGAATACTCGTTGTATGAAAATGTATTATTGAGTAAGATGACATTAAGCAGAACTTTGTTTGATCTAAGAAATAATTCGTGAATACTCGTTGTATGAAAATGTATTATTGAGTAAGATGACATTAAGCATGCAGGCAAAATTCAACAAGTATTGGGGTATAACTACAAGTGAGAAGACCA
>JBBPDJ010037108.1:0-11390 GCA_037974625.1 Cucumis cinereus
GTTGAGTATTGGAATTACCAGCCTTAAATGCAGTAAAATCCCAGCCGTAATTTTTCTCTCTCTTCTGGTTAATGGTGGGACTTTGGCCAATAAAAGTTGGGGCATGTGGATGCTGGAAATTATGTTAGGGTTAGGGTTTAGGGTTTAGGGTTTAGGGTTTAGGGTTTAACATCCTACCACTTATAAGAAAGTTTAGTTGGTTTACCCCGAAAGCTAAGCTCAAGATCACAGACATCAGGTAAGGAATTATGAGAAGAACCGGAAGATTAGAAGAATAAAAGGAGAATGTATACCTAGATCTTCAGAATCATTTATCGGGGTATTAGATTGGTTCTCTAATAGATCAACTGTTTGTTCTCGATTCCTTTGAATCAAGTTTCTTCTAGTATAAACCCGTAGATCAAGTTTTTTACAATTGTCAAGTCAGTCTGTAGTGTTTCTCCCCCTGAACAAGAACTCTCCACACTTGACATCAAAGAATTAGAACTCATAATTTCGTAATCAATCTTCAAGGTTAGGTGGCTCCCCTTTAAGAGAATTTTGGCTAAAAAACGGTTGATTTTCCAAAAAGGACACATCCATTCTCTCAAAATACTTTTTGGTCAAAGGGTCAAAACATTTGTAAGCCTTCTTATGAGAGACATAGCTTACAAAAATGCATTAAACAGCTCGAGGGTCAAGTTTAGTGCGAATAGGTTGGAATTATGAACATAAGTAGTGCAACCAAATAATTTAATTGGTAATTCAGAGAACAGCCGAATGGTGGGAAAATAATTTTTTAAATGATTTAGAGAAGTTTTAAAATTCAAAACCTTAGTGGGCATTCGATTGATCAGGTATATAGTTGTAAGGACTGCGTCACCCCACAAATATTTTGGGACATTCATAGAAAACATAAGGGCACAAGCAACTTTCAGTAAATGTCTATTCTTTCGCTCAACAATTTCATTTTGTCAAGGAGTATTACGACATGTAGCTTGATGAAAAATACACTTTTTATGTAAGAAACTGGTTAATTGTTCATTGAAATATTCAGTACCATTATCAGAGTCAAGGATGCGGATTTTAGTTTCGAACTAAGTCTCAATCATATTATAGATCTGACAAAAACCTCTTTTACTTCTGACTTGGTTTTTTTAAAAAAAGGAAACAAGTCTCTATTATTCATAGATAACAAAAGAGAGACAAAGCTCTAAGTACAAGAGTGTTATACAAAGAGCAGAAACAAAGACATAAACCTAATAAAAACATAACATAAACAAGGATCAGCAGGCACACCCAGGCATCTCAACTAGGCTGACACCCTCTTAGCGCCCTCATCATCTCTTATGAAATGGAAATAACAAGGGATTGAGGCTTTATAAATTTAGCATGATAACTAACCAGTAGTGACAGAATACCAATACTTAGCACAAAATAATCCAAAGGAATACAACAAGCAATCTAAGTAAGGTACAAAACGAAACAAACGTTAACATAACAGATGCACAGAATGAAGTTTGGAGGCCTAAACGGTGGCGCTGAGGACGAGGGGGAAGTGTAGGAGAATAGAGGGGCTGGAAAATCTCAACCCAAACGTGACAATTTCTTCAAGGAGGATGGATGAATGCTTGCCAGTTTAGGGCGATGGCCAACGAGAATTCTTTGAATTTTCTGACGAGAGAGCACCATGAAGCATTTAACCTAGCAAGTTCAAATTTGTCTAACTATTGTGAGGTTTTATTGTGGAATACCCTTTGGTTTCTTTCAAACCACAATTCAGTCAAAATAGCCTTGACTGTATTGACCCACAATTGTAAGACATGGTTCTTAAAATGAGGGCCAATAAGTAGCTGATTTACGTTGTTGTTGCATACCTTGTCAAGGACCAGCTGAGATTAATGGTACTGAGAAGCTTGGACCAGCAATTTACAGCGTAATCACAGTTAAAGAATAAATGATGAAGGTCCTCTTGAGCTTTAAGGCATAGTGGGCATACGTCGGGGGAGATGGAATGGGAGGGTAACTTCTTCTGTAAGACACCCGCGCAATTTAAGTTCCCTTTCGGCAGGATCCAGACCGTAATGTTTACTCTCTTCGGACTCTTCGACTTCCATAGACGTTTGACCAAGTTGGCATCCATGGGAGAAGTTGGCACAAGGTGTTTGGAGAGGGAGCTGACGGAGAAAGAACATTGAGTTCTAGTGACTAGCGCCTTCTATCTGGTTGGTCCAAAGGGATGAATGTGGAAAGAGACCCAAGAAGGTTCTGTAACTCAACAATTTCTTTCTCTTTAAGGGTCTTCTAAACATGAGCGACCGTGATGCTGTAGATTGGTCCCATATCTCGAATACTGTTGTTTTAGGAGAGGGGGAGATTCTGAAGAGTCTTGGATAGGCTGTTTTGAAATCGATTCTGTCCAGCCACGGATCAACCCAAAATTGGGTTCTGTCTCCTCTTCCAACTGTAAAACCTAACAAGGATTCGATTTTTTGCCACTGCCTTGAGATGTTGATCCATGGGCTCCGTAAACTTGAAACCTCCTTGCCACTGGTATGCCATTTGCATGTGTCACATCCATGAATGCTTCTGATTACCGAGCACCACATGGAAGATTGATCTTGAGAAAATCTCCAACCCTATTTGGTGAGTAAAGCCAGATTTCTGATCGATATACTGTATAATTCGAGGCCCCCTTCCTTATAAGGTTTTGATACAATCCCACAGTTTACTAGATGATTCAGGTTACTGCCATTATTGCCTTCCCAGAAGAAGATTCTCATCGATCTTTCAAGTGCTTTAGCTACCTTGTTTGGCATTAGGAAAATGGACATGTAGTAGGTTGGAAGCTTGGATAGGACTGAAGAGCAGAAGCTTGGATAGGACATGTAGTAGGACGGAAGCTTGTCTAATTTCCTTTGAATTTTATCTAACACCGGCTGCCAGAATTGAGAGGACTTAGGATATCCTCCCAATGGAAGACCCAAGTACAATATTGGGACTCTGTTTTAGGAAGAAGGTTGATGATTGGATCATTTTGTCATCCATGTTAATGCCACAAAGTGTTGGTTTATCCCAATTAATCTTTTGGCAAGAACACCATTCAAAGATTTTAAGTGTTGATTTGAGGTTCCCAAGCATATCATCATCAAAGTTACAGAATAATAAAGTATCATCTGCAAATTGTAGTATTAGGACATGTACTTTCTCCTTACCAACTATGAAGCCTTCAAACAATCCTTTCTTATGAAGATTCAAGATTAGGCTGCTGAGAACTTCGCTGACAAGTAAAAATAGGAAAGGGGATAGAGGATCGCCCTGCCTTATCCCACGGGTGGCTATAATTCTGCCTCTTGGTCTTCCATTTATGAAAACTGAGAACTTAGGACTCTTCACACAACCCAAAATTCAGCTAATCCATCTATTATCGAACTTCTTTTCTTTTAACACTTTTTATAAAAAGTTCCAATCAACTCTGTCAAATGCTTTTTCCAGGTCTAGTTTTAAGATCCATCCATGTTTTCTGTTAGACCTGTAGAACTCTACCACTTCATTGGCAATTAAAACTGGGTCCAAAATTTGACGACCTTCCAAAAAGGCGCTTTGGGTTGGGGAGATGATGCTTGGCATGACAAATTTGAGTCTTTCAGCAAGGACTTTGGCTATTAGCTTGTACAACAGAGTAGTGAGACTGATGGGTTCCAAAGTCTCTAAACATAATAGCATCTTCTTTTTTCTTAATCAACCAAATAAAGTTCTCTTTAACACAAGCGTTTAGTTTCCCATTCACGTGGAATTCATTGAATAGATTGAGAATATCATCTTTCAGCTTCTCCCAAAACTGTAAAATAACTTCACTGTGAACCCATCCGGCCTGGGTGCTTTGTTTTTCCAAGAGATTTGAGAGCTGATTTGATTTCTAGTAAACTGAACTTTGATATCAATTTTCTATTTTGAGCCTCAGAAACAACCTCCCATTGGATTGTGGAAGGAAAGACTCCAACCGAGGCATCCTTTGTGTATAAAGATTTGTAGAAATCTAGAATAATGAACTCAATATTTGCAAAGGAAGATGAAGGAATACCTTAGTCGTTAATAAGTTATGGTATCAGGATGCGTCTTTTCTTTGCTGTAAGAAATTTATGAAAAAAGCTTGTATTCTCATCTCCCAATTCAAGCCAATTTAGCTTGCTTTTTTGAATGAGATCTCTTTCCTCCCTTCTATATAATTCAAGCAGATTCACCTTCTTTGAGTACAAGAGAGTGTGGTCAATGGCAGATTTGCCTTCCTCAACTAAGATATCGTGAACCAGAGCTTCTTCCTACCTTTTTTGGGACTTGATAAAATTCGAGTGCCAAACTTAACTTGCTCTTTAATGTGTTTAAACTTATTTGATAAGATAAAACCTGGCCTAGGGGAGAAGGCATAGATAGAGATGTTTCAATCAGTTGCAGCATCTTTTATTATGTAACCAGTTGTTACAAAAGCGAAAGGGAGGACCCCATTCGAATGCACCGGCTTCAAGCTGAATTGGGAAGTGATCTGAGTGGAACCTTACCTGTCTGGAGGCTCTAGAGTTGGCAAAGGCCTCATCCCATTCAAAAGATACTAGAAATATGTCCAACAAGGATCTTGATGATGAACCACCCTCTCTTGAACAAGTGTATTTACCATTCAGCAAAGGAATTTCAATAAGGTTTGAGGCATCAATGAAATTGTTGAATTTTCGCATTCCTCTGGTCATTCTACCTACTGGATAACGTTCCTCCCAGATCTAGCCATATTGAAGTCGCCTCCAACACACTAAGCTTCAGAACAGTATCCTCTAAGGGAGGACAATTCTACCCAAATTCGATTCCTTTCTCTGTAATCAGTGGGTCCATAAATGTTGGTAACCCAACATAGTTTATTGCATAAGGTTCTACATTTGACTGATAGAGAGTATCCCTCTTTCAGAACTTCCACAACTGATACTTTGCTTTCATCCCATAATGTCAAAATGCCCCCTCGTTTTCCAACCGAGTCAACTGATTGCCATCCCACATCTTTCGAACTCCATATGGCTTTGATGATAGAGGGATCTATATCATCTTGTTTGGTTTCCTGTATTAGTACAAGGTCTAGAGCACACTTTTTAATCAACTTCTTAATAGCCAATTGTTTAGAAGTATCCAAGATCCCCCTTGTGTTCCATGATATGATTTTTATTGATAAGGTGTGGAGGGATCCTGCTAATGTGGATCACTGTATCTCAGATTAGTTTGATACCACATTTTTTTATGAAAGCTCTCAAATGCAGAGGAGCTTCCGAAGTAGTATCCTTGCTGACATTCTTCTTTTCTAGAGGGAGGAATAGATTGGCAAGATCATTACCAACTAAATCAATGTCTGATGAATCGCAACTTAGCAGTGCTTCTTTTCCTAACAAGATGGATTCAAGTATCAGTTCTTCACTACTGGCACTGATTATTGAGGAGTCATCATCGGAGTCACACTCTCGAGAACTTGGATTTGTAGAGGAAGAACTGGGAATACCTCGCACAAATTAACAAGATGATTCTGGTAGTGTGATAGAGGATAGAATGAATTGGTCTTTAGAAGGGAAAGGGGAAGAGTTTACTGACCTGTTGGATTTTAACATGGGGCAAAGGAGATTCACGCTGCTGACTTCCAAAAGATCAGGATTAGTTATAGTTGTCCAAAAATTTCGGAATGACATGGCACCTTTTCTGAAAAATTTGGGAAGAACTTGAAGCTTCTGTCTTTCTTAATGACAATGGTGAAGATTGGCGCTTGGGGGAACTTCGTGCTTTGATGCTCCAGTCTATGTGTGGACTGTTTACAGATTCCAATAATGACGGTTCAACTTTTGGGTCTTCCTCGTCTCCATCATGCCAAAATTCGGGTGTTTTCCTCATTAAAGGTCTATTACTTGTGAATAGATAGATGGCAGAGATTGGGAGGGAGTTTGAGCATGCAGGGTGGGACTGTGCTGGATGACAACTGGGTTCCGAGTGGTTAATAGAGTAGCCGTTATTCTTATCTCTTCAATGAATGGGAGGGCGCATTCAATGTAGAAACTTGGGCATGCTAATGATTACTGGGGCCAGCTGTAACCACTAGATGACTCTTCGTCTGACTCACCTTTACTGATTGGTCAACAGTGGATTTGAAGCTTTCCGGTCACCGAAGGCGTGATTCTGGTTACTGAGGTTTGAGAACCTCATATGGATTCCTGAAGATGGATGGTTTATTGAGCCGTAGAAAACTCCATTTAGGTGCTTCAAATACCGATTTAATATTTTCATCTTGTGCTACCATATGGAGTCTGCACAAATCAATGGGTGAATTCATGGTGAAGAAAGTCATCCTTACTGGTTTTGGAGTCTTCATGGTCTCAATATCTCAAAGTAAAGAAAGTAGTGTCGTTCTTCAATTCTATAGTGGCAGGCATAAATCCACAAAAAAAATTTCTTACCCGAATTCTAGCAGCCTAGCAATTGATGAGGTTGAGAGTATCCAGAGCTATACTTTCCAATCCTGCAAAATGGGCATCTATAACTTCAAAGATATCTCGTCTCCATAGATCTAATGGGAGGTTTTCAATGGATAACTATCCCCCAGATCCTTTGATACAGGTTGGACGACTGTGTTTTTGGACATCCCATTTTTCAAAAAGAAGATGGTACTGTCCGAAGTTAAACCACTTCCCTAGCATTGGTATACACAATTCTAATTCTGAAATTTAACCAAAGCTTTATCTGCAAATAAAGGGTTAATAGAAATTTTCGACTAGAATAGTTCTTACAGGAAGAGTGATATGTCTTTCCATTCATAAAAAATGAATAATCTGGTTAACACCCAAAGGTTGCTAAAGTCCTCCTTGAGGACCTCTTCTGATTTTTTAACCCAGAAACTTTGTACTGACTGAGGTTTTGGATGTGGTACTGAGTGTTTTTTGGGATCAAGGTGTTGAATCACTTTCTGGGGTCTCGGATTCTGCACTTGGGAGATGGGTGGGTTGTTACTTTTTAATTTGTCTACATAACTCGGGCCTGAAAGGGATGAATGACTCCCTTGGAAGCTACTGCGTTTGGAGGCATGGTGCGTAGGGTAAAGAGATGAATGCCATTGTTCATATTCGTGAATCTCTAGAAATGAATCCATCATTTTCAAGAAGGAAAACCAACCTTGCTTTGCTATGCCAGAGAATACTGAATGAAAGACTGAGCCCATAATTTGTTTTGGCGAAACAACGAATTATCTATCCGGAAGAGGCTCTGAATTTGGATAATCTTGTGGTGCCATTTTCGTCTTTTTCGTCCCTTCGAAAATAACTAAAATCTTCATGTCTGCAATGTTGAAGTTGGGGCTTAGAGATTTGAAGGACTTTTCGAAAATCCATGTCTTCAATGTTGAAGTAGCCCTTTTGGAACCAAATGCAATAGTAAACTCCAGCAATTTTGAAGCTTTTAACTTCCATCCTTTAGGTTGGTGTTGTTGTCGCCAGAATTAATGGGAGTTTGGTCGGAGGCTGGAGAAAATGGGTGGTGGCGGAAGGGGGAGGGAGAGAGGAGAGAGGAGAGAGGAGAGAGGAGAGAGGAGAGAGGAGCGAGGAGAGAGCACCTTACCTTCCTTGACTAGGTTGTAATGCTCTTGGTCCTTTTACCTCTGATTTGTTAATCAACAAATAATGCCGGGATAAACGAGTATCATCATCTATAAAGGTAACGAACCAACGTTTACCCTTGTGAGTGAAAACTTTAGACGAACCCGAAACATCTGTGTGAATTAAGAAAAAAGGTGAAGAAGCCTTGTAAGGTATGGGAAAATAAGTGGATCGATGATGTTTTGCAAAAATGCAACTTTTCACATTGACATAATGAGCAATCAAGGCCTTTAAATAAATCTGGAAACTGATACTTTAAGTAAAAGAAATTAGGATGTCCTAATCGTGGATGCCAAAGCATTATAGTTTCTTTAACGGAAGAACAGACACTACTCAAGCCCTGAACTTGTTTATGACTAGCTGAAACTTCATCAAAGTAATCAAGACCACCAATCATCCTAGCATTGTCAATCGTCTCCTCCGAGTCCTGATCCTGAAAGATACAATTAGTGTCACAGAAGACAACTCGACAATTAGTATCCTTAGAGATTTTACTAATAGATAACAAATTGCAAGCTAATTTTGGAACATAAAAGACAGAATGCAACGTAAGTATTGTAGTCAGAGGAATGGTTCCTTTTCCTACAATAGGAGTGAAACTACCATCGGCGATTGGAATTTTTTCATTGCGATATAACACAAACAAATCATGTAGTTAAAAAGGAGAAACCAAATGTACAAATAGGGTATTATACCTGACTGTAATCAAGTTGAAACTACAAAATTATTGTAACAAACCAATGGACAACAAAAGAAGGCAACACCGGTCCAAACAATATACTTGAACTAAATGAAAACAAAATTGTTATTACATGTCACAAGGCAATGCGCACAAGAAGATGCAGTAACTTAGGCATAAATGTCACCGAATTTGTAGTTTACAGGAAAGCATCCTTTTCGAGCAACTTCAGCACCTCATTCTGGTTGTTTAGCTTGGCAACATCAATGGTAGTCTTTCCATCCATGTTTGTGAGAGTAACGACTGCGTCGTTTTCCAGTAGGAGGGCGACACATTCCTTTCGGCCATAACCAGCTGCGTAGTGAAGGGCAGTGTTCTTATTCTTGTCCAAAGCATCCACTTTTGCTCCAGCTTCAAGGAGGACTTGAGCACATTCAACCTCACCATATCCACTAGCAAAATGCAATGTCGTCCTGCCTTCTGAATCAACTTCATCCTTGTCAGCACCAGATGCAAGCGCCTTTTTTAATCCCTCAACATCACCGGTACTAGCCGTATGGTGAACAGCTGATTCATCTTCATTCTCCGGTTCTTCAGAATCATCAACCCCAGCATTGTCAGTAGACGTAGCTGCCTCAACGGGAATTGGAAGGCCCATTTCTTTCCTCAACCTCTATAAAACGTCTTTATCATTCCAGTACTTCATCATGGAAGGTAAACCGCTAGTCTCTATCTCTTCCAATATAGGCTTCAACGAAGGATCCTCTTTAATCTGTGCCATTCTTTCCTCAAGCTGATCACCATCTGGTGGACTAGCAAAACACTCAAACATGCGAGACATAGATGGATCCTGCATTAATGTGCTACCAAGACGCTCTGCCATAGTCATAAAATGAGGATTCTGCATGACTTGTTGCATGGTGGAAAAGTATTGTTGAGGATCAAACTGGATTCCCTCTTGAGCTGGTGGACTCTGAAATTGTTGAAGCTGCTCAGCCATCTGGTTGAATGAAGGATCTTTTGTTATCTGTTCAGCTAATGCTTTGATGCTAGCATCATTAAGAATGTCAGACATGGATGGGAAATAAAAAATATTGTCCTGAGGCAGGTCATGAAATATAGAATTAGTTCTTTGGGGTGCTGCCTGAGGAGGAGAATGAGTTCTTTGGAGTGCTGCCTGCGGAGGAGGATTGTCCGATGAGGATGTTTCAGATTTAGCATTTTTGTTGTGTGAAGAACCAGACAGAAGTTCTTTGCTACTACTCGAGGCCATGAGAATAACTGATCCTGGCGCTGGAAGATTCGACGGAATAAGGAGAGCAAGAGATCAAGCTTTTGTATGACCTGATTCTCAAACAAAACTTATATAATTGGGTTTTATGTTAATTCATTTCTTTGAGTTATAAACCCTTTCATTGCAATATATAGGGGAGTAGGATGCAAATAAGGAAGAGGAATTGGTCATATGATCAGAGGCTCCAGAATCTTTAATCCATGGAGATGTGTATTTGCAAGAGAGGGCTTGAGGAAGATTACCTGATTGTGCCAAGGAAACATTAGGATTACCAGTTGAAGTAGTCTTTAGCAGTTTCGGGATTTGATCAATCTGCTCCTTGCTAAACATGTTGGAGTCACCAACATTTGAATTCGAGGTTTGTAGGTGGGAATTTCTCTCCCATTGCTTGGAACTTTCCCAATTTGTAGGTTTTCCATGAAGCTTCCAACAGGTTTCATGTGTATGACGAGGTTTATTTGAATGGATGGGATTGTCAACTTTAGTCATAGATAACTTAGTATTTGACATAGCTAAAGCAACAAAATACAGAAAACGAACAGAACAAATCTGAAGAAAAAAAATTCAAATTCAAACGCAAGAAACCACAAAAATAAAGACCAACTTACAGCAAAAAAACGCAAGAAAAAGACTGATTTAACGTATGTGTGTATATATGTATAGAAAGAGAATTAAACCATTTACAATTTAAAGGCATTACCTATTGTGACCCCACAGAGGCAAGGATGAAGAGATACGATCAACCCAATGATAAGCTCCAACGCTAATCAGAAAGAAGAAAGGATGATTCCCAAATTCAACATTGATATTTACAATTGACCATTTAATAAAATTAAGCAAACAACTTCACGGAACATTGAGCGAAAGAAAAAATTAGTAATTCTAATATATGTGCACCTCAATATGAAGATTTGTGCATATTATTGTTTCATACATACACTTAGACAAAACTATTAGTAGACAGAAATATTAGTCTTTTTATCTCTAATTATGTTTCGATATCCTTTCCTTTTATAATTTCCTAAGTTGGAATTTCTAATGAATTATAGTTAACCCACTAATGCTTCAGTTTCAGGAATAAAAGAAGCCTCCCAAAAATAACATAGTATCAAAGTCCTCATAACCCTAGCCATCGGTCATCATCTTCATCAACCACCATCTCCCCCTCTAGTAACGTCATTCTCACTGGTGTGATCAATCTCCCCTCTAGTAACGTCATTTTCTGCCAATCTTTTAATTTTTTGGGATAATTGAGGCTGTTTTTTTTTTATTTTTTTCTTCATGGCATCCGGCAATTCAACAATATTGAAGGGAGCACACTTCCCGTTACTAATCACAAATTAAATGGAAGAAACTATCTCTTTTGGTCACAATCCGTAATGATGTTCATATGTGGCAAAGGAAAAGAAGATTATCTGTCAAGCGAAAACACCATTCCAGACCAAACTGATCCGCAATATAAAACATGGAAAGCCGAAAATAATATGGTTATGTCATGGCTAATCAATTCCATGACAACAGAGATCGGTGAAGGATTTCTACTCTTCTCAACTGCCAGCGAAATATGGGAAGCAGCTCGTGAAACCTATTCCGATCAAGAAAATACAGCAGAATCATTTGAAATTGAAAGCAAAATTCATGAGCTACGACAAGGAGACATGCAAGTTACTCAATACTTCACTCAATTATCTCGACTTTGGCAGCAACTTGATGTATTTGAAAGCCACAAGTGGGAATGCACGGTAGATGGAGCCACATACAAAAAGAT
>JBBPDJ010037109.1:0-11384 GCA_037974625.1 Cucumis cinereus
TTACATTTGCTCCTATGTGTAATAGATTACATTCTATTGATACGGTTTTAGGACTGTAAATACAGGTACAAAAAAATCCAAAAAAGGTGCAAATACAGAGTAAAATAAATATTAAATTATTAAAAAATTACAAAATTAACTTGACAGTGAAACACTGTCAAGCATAGTGTAATTCTTGACAATTATAAAGTGTCAAGAATTACATTATACTTGACAGTGGTAAAGTGTCAAGAATAGCGAATTCTTGACAAAAAAAAACTGTCAAAACAAAAGTTTTCCTTATTCTTGACATCGGATTACTTGACGGAGAAAAACTTTCAGGTAAACTCTTATTCTTGACAGTTAAAAACTGTCAAGTAAACTCTTATTCTTGACAGTTTTTCACTGTCAAGTAAAAATTGCTTATTCTTAACATTGGATTACTTGACAAATTGAAAACTATCAAGTAATCCTTTACTTGACAGTTTTTCACTGTCAAGTATTTTCTTTTTGGTAGTAGTATAAGGACGAGATTCACTGGTTTCACGCCGTCTCCTAGGCTAAGAGTAGAGAGTTTGTGAGAGGGTGTGACAGCTTGGTATCAGAACAAGAGTTTAGTACTTTGGGAGTTAGAGTTAGAGAAAGGATTAGGAAGTTGGGATGTTCAGATGAGTAAAGAGAGTTTAAGAGTCTAGTAACATGCATGTAGATAAGAGGCAAGTGTAACATGTCTAATAGAGTGACATGATACAGGAAATTATGCCTCCACGAAAGGAAAGCAGACAGTATAGGCAGAACGTAGAAGGGATGTGAGATCCTACCAAGACTCAGTTTGAAGGGGAATCTAGTATTCCCAGAGAACAAGAAGATCTAGAGAGTCGTATGTTTTCGCGATTCGCAGAAAGATTGGAAGAATCACTCGGATCATTATCCCACGATCTAGAAATGAGATATAATATTGAACGACTCAAAGCTTTAGGAGCCATGATATTCGAGGGCTCGACCGATCCAGCAGATGGAGAAGCTTGGCTGAATCTGTTGGAGAAATGTTTTAGAGTTATGGACTGCCCAGATGAGAGGAAGGTCAGATTGGCAACGTTCACGTTGCAAAAAGAAACAGAAGGCTTGTGGAGATCCATAGAGTCACGATGAAGGGATACCAGTACCATGAGTTGGGAAACCTTCAGAAGGATTTTTGAAGATAAGTACTATCCTAGTACTTACTGTGAAGCAAGAAGGGATGAATTCCTCAGATTAGTACAGGGTGCACTGTCAGTTGCAGAATATGAGAGGAAGTATACCGAGTTGTCATGGTATACTCATACTATTGTAGCATCAGAGACTGATAGGTGCCGACAGTTTGAAAAATGACTGAGGAAGGACATCCGAACATCAGTCACTGCTATAGCCAAGTGGGAAGACTTTTCACAGCTGGTCAAGATAGCGATGCGAGTAGAGCAGAGCCTGAGTGGGGGCAGGCAAGACATGGGACCTAGTCGGACTGCTTCTACAACTAATAGTTTTCGCGGACAAGACCAACGAAGATTTACTCCAGAAGTGTCTGGAAGGAGAGATTTTAAATCTCGCTCTCCTAGTCAGTCTTTCAGGAGAAATAGCTCAGGGAGTGCTTCTCAGAGAACCTCCAGTCGATCATCAGGATCATCATAAGGATAGAAGTCAGGACAGGAATCTGTCAGTAGCCCTGTTGACAGAAACCTATGCAACAGCTGTGACAGAATGCATAAGGGACCGTGTATGGCAGGAGAAGGTATCTGTTTCTATTGCAAGCAACCTGGTCATTTCAAGAGAGAATGTCCACAGTTGTAGGCAGGAACTTAGGGAGGGCATCAGGCCCCATCACAGCAACTCAGTAAGTAGAGAAATTCGGGGGCCGGTGGCAGTAGTTCCAGTGGTGCTAAGCAAAAAGGGGTTGCAAGACGACCTCGACAGCAGGGAAAGATATTTGCGATGACTCAACAGGAAGCGGACAACGTGCCTGATGTCATTACTGGTACGTTACTTATTTGCAATTTACCTGCACATGTATTGTTTTATCCTGGAGCTACACATTCTTTTGTATCTAGATGGTTTGTAAGTAAATTGAATAAGATGATAGAGTTACTGCGAGATGACCTAGTTATTTATACACCTGTTGGTGATGGAGTGTTGGTCAGTGACATGATTAGAGAGTGTGAGATCATAGTAGAAGGTGTCAGTCTATATGTAGATCTGATACCTCTTAAATTGCAAGAGCTAGATGTAATTTTGGGCATGGATGTCCTGTATTCCAACCATGCTACCATGGATTGCCATACAAAGGAAGTGACTTTCCGGAGACAAGGAACAACGGAGGGTAATTTTCAGAGGAGAACGAAAAGTTATTCTTACATGTCTAATTTTAGTGATGAAAGCTATGAAGATGATGAGGAAAGGTTGTATGGCAAATCTAGCACACGTAGTTAGGTTAAAGAAAGAAGAGCTGAAACCTGCGGACGTCCTAGTAGTAAGAGAGTTTGCAGATGTGTTTTTCGATGATCTATCATGACTACCACCTGATAAGGAGATTGAGTTCAGTATTCATTTTGTTACCTAGGACAGCGCCGATTTCACAAACACCATACAGAATGGCACCAAGTGAACTAAAAGAGTTAAAGACTCGACAACAAGAGTTAGTAGATAAGGGATACATTAGACCTAGTGTATCACCTTGGGGAGCTCCAGTATTCTTCGTAAAGAAGAAAGATGGAACACTGCGATTATGCATAGATTACAGGCCGTTGAAGAAGGTTACGATACGTAACAAGTATCCTTTATCGGGTATCAATGACTTGTTTGATCAATTGAGAGGTGCATCTGTGTTCTCAAAGATTGTTTTGAGATCAGGATATCATCAATTGAAGGTGAAAGAGTCCGATATTCCCAAGACAACATTCAAGATGAGTTCAGAGAAATGTCGTTTGGTTTAACGAATGCAACAACAGTATTTATGGATTTGATGAACAGGATATTCCACGAATATCTAGACCAATTTGTTATAGTGTTCATTGATGATATTTTGATATATTCGAAAGACAGAGGTGCACATGAGTACCATCTGAGAACAGTATTGCAGACATTGCGAGATAAGCAGTTGTATGCCAAGTTCAGTAAATGCGAGTTCTGGCTTCACCGCGTAATGTTTCTTGGGCATGTTGTGTCAGTAGATGATATTATTGTTGACTCTCAGAAAACGGAAGCTATTGTTAAGTGGGAGAGACCAACCAATGCTATAGAGGTACGTAGTTTCCTTGGTTTAGCAGGATACTACAGAAGGTTTTTGGAAGATTTCTCCCAAATAGCGTTACCTTTGACTTCTTTGACCAAAAAGAATGCGAGATTTGAGTGGTCAGAGAAATGTGATCAGAGTTTTCAGGAATTGAAAAATAGATTGATAACGACACCAGTATTGATTCTTCCAATGTCAGGTAAAGATTTTGATATTTTTATTGTGATGCATCCAAACAAAGGTCAGGCTGTGTGTTGATGCAAGAAAAAAGGTGATGGCATATGCTTCTATACAGTTGAAGAAGCATGAATGCAATTACCCTACTCATGATTTAGATATAGTAGCAGTAGTGTTAGCGTTGAAGATCTGGAGACATTATTTATTTGGTGAGAGATGCGACATATTTACTGATAACAAGAGTTTGAAATATATCTTTGATAAAAAAGAGTTGAATATGAGGCAGAGAAGATGGATTGAGTTGATTAAAGATTATGACTGTTCTATTGAATACCATCCAGGCAAAGTGAATGTTGTTGCAGATGCACTCAGTAGGAAGTCCAGACTTCCTAAGGATGTTCTGTGTGGTATTTGAGTGAAACTGCTGAATGAGTTGAGAAATTCTAGAGCAGCAGTAGCAGTGGAGAGATCACGAAATTTGTTTGCTCAGTTTCAAGTTCGATCTTCACTGACAGATGAGATTATGAAAAGACAGGATGAGGATAATGTATTGCAGAAACTATTTGAGAAATCTCAGTAGAATGGCAGAGCAGAGTTTGAGCAGAGAGCCGATGACACGATATGAAAAAAGGAAGGTTATGTGTTCCAAACCTAATTGAGTTCAAAAATAATATTTTAGAAGAAGCTCACAGCTCAGCTTATGCTATGCATCCCGGTAGCACCAAGATGTACAGGACTTTGAAGAAGACTTATTGATGGCCTGGTATGAAGAGAGAAGTGACAGAATATTTTGATAGATGTTTGATATGTCAACAAGTTAAACCAGTGAGACTGAAGCTAGGAGGACTTTTCCAACCACTTTCGATACCTGAATGGAAACGGAAGCATATTAGATGGATTTCTTGATTGGATTACCCCGTACTTCCAGTGGATACGATGGTATTTGGGTTATTATTGATAGACTCACGAAGATAGCACAGTTTATTCAGATCAAAACTACATTTACGCTAGATCAGCTAGCTAAGCTATACGTGGATAAGATCGTGAGTCAGTATGGAGTGCCAGTGTTCATTGTGTCAGATAGAGATCCAAGGTTTACATATAAGTTCTGGCCATGTTTGTAGAAGGCTATGGGTACGAATCTAAGGTTTGGTACAGCTTTTCATTCGCAGACGGATGGGCAGACAAAGAGAACTATACAGACGCTCGAGGATATGTTGAGAGCGTGTGTCCTACAGTTTAGCGAGAATTGGGACACTCACCTATCATTGATGGAGTTTGCATATAATATTAGTTATCATTATAGTATTGGGATGGCACCATACGAGGCACTGTATGGTAAACTTCGCAGAACTCAAGTATGTTGGAATGAGGTAGGTGAACGAAAATTAGTTGTCCCTGAGTTAGTTCAGATCACAACAGATACAGTGAAATTGATCAGGAAGAATCTAAAGACTGCATAGGATAGACAGAAAAGCTACGCTGACGTTAGGCGAAAGGACCTAGAGTTTGAGGTCGGTGACAGGGTATTTCTAAAACTATCTTCATGGAAAGGTGTTCTTCGTTTTGGACGGAAAGATAAATTAAGTCCTAGGTATATTGGACCATACCAGATTACAGGAAGAGTAGGGCCAGTAGCCTATCGACTTGAGTTGCCTACAAAACTTGCAAGGATTCATGATGTTTTCCATGTGTCGATGCTGAGGAAGTATGTGCAGGATCCATAACATGTGTTGCAAGAGCAACAAGTAGAGTTACAGAAGAACTTATCATATGAGGAAATGCCAGTCAGGATTCTTGATAGAAAAGAGCAAGTATTGAGAAACAAGACAATTTCACTCGTGAAAGTTCTTTGGAGGAATCACGACGTGGAAGAGGCAAGATGGGAAACAGAAGAATAGATCAGGAAAAAATATCCGTCTTTACTTGATAGCTATTTTCTTAATTTCGAGGACGAAATTTCTAAAAGGGGGTGATAGTTGTAATACCCGTACTTCCTAAGGACTTTAGTAAAGTAAAAATTGATGTAATATGTATTGTTGTGAAATTATTATTTAATTAAAGAATGGTCTTTTGGTAATTTTTTTAAAAAAATTACATCAAGGGCAATGTGGTAATTTACTTGGATTTATAAAAAAAGTTAATAATAATATTTTATGAAAGAAAAAGAAAAAAGAAAAGAACAAAAAAAGAAAATGGTTTATTTACTTATTTATTTATTTATATGTTATTTATCATGTTTTTGTTTTTTTTTAAAAAAAGAAATTTGAGTTTTTAAAAAGAGTGCCGAGAGGATAAGGAAATAGAAGGAAAACTTGATTTTTTCTTTTAAAAATCAATCCTTCAATTCATCCAATTGGATGAAGAGAAGGTGGTAATTGTTACATATTGGGTAAATTAAATTAAGGAAGAACAAGAAGAGAATAAAGAAAATGAAAAAAAAAAGGAAACCCGAGAGAAAGAACACAGTGAAGAAAAAGAGGAAATTAAGCATCAATTCTCAACCAATTTGGACAAAATTTGATTCTATAGTGATTAGAAGAGAGAGTAGAAGTTGACCGTAGCTTCAATTTGGAGAAATTTGGCCGAAAAGACCACTGAATTTGAAGGAAAAGTGCTCGGACTGCTGGAAAACGCGAAAACATACCCAAAACTTTGAAAATTAGTTTAATTGTTAAGCAAGTAGACTTATGTAGAAATCGTTTGTCATAAGTTAGAACATCTAATTGTTAGTAGCTTGAAAGAATTGGTTCACCGAAGTATGGTCGGAGTTGTGGCCGAAAATCTTGAAAATAAAAGGGAAGGAAATTGGAAGGTTGAAAATGAAGTTGACTTTTTTTTACCGTCATCTTTTGTCCGTCATAGTAGGTCTTTAATGAAATTAAACAACTTTCCGAGGGGCTGTACATGTAAAGTAATATACATTTATTTATTTATTTATTATTATTATTATTATAATTAATATTATATGTGTATAATTAAGGAGACCCGAGGCGTGTGTTACCATTTCTATTTTTTTCACAAGTATTTTAGGCAGTATCAATATTAATATATATATCTGTATTAGGGAAATAATAATGTATTATTTTAGGAGTAAAGAAATTAAGAAAAATTCGATTTTCCTCGATTTTCGTGCCAAGTGATTTAACGATCGATTTTAAATTTATTTTTCAGAAATTTGGAGATCGAGAAAATATACGAGTTAGGGATAGACCGTCAAATTTTTGAATGATAGTATTATTTTAATATTTAATATTAAAATAATGACCAGAATCCACGTTTTTCGAGAATTTGCATAATTTTCAAACAATTTTAGAAAAATCATGTTGTTCATATTTTTTGATGTACATTCACATGGTAACTTGTTCGAAGCATGAATTAAGTATTTTAAGGTACTTTCGGTAGTTTGAATATAATAGTATTATATTGACACATTTCACGAGGCAATGCCTGTTTATGAAATAAACATGTTTTATAACATGTTAGGCCTTGTCTGTGTTTATTGAGATGGTTTTCATGATTTTCATGAATGTCTGAGCATGTTTTGACTGTTGTAGAGCCTAAGCACGTTTTGCACGTTTTACGAGGTTTCTCAAAATCACGAGTTATGGTGATCTAATGCTTCTATGAGATTTCTAACATGTTATAAGTGATGATTAAGCATGATTTCGAGTATTAGGAGTTTTATGATTATTTGAGATGATGTTATTTTTTGGGCAGTGGCTCCGCTACTTTGTAGTTATGCGCTGTCATGGTGTTGAGATTAATCCACCATGGCAAAGACGTTGCAAGTGTTGGCCTCACTGTAACGTAGTTTTGCTCTTTTAGTGCTGGATTCGACCCACTTTGACAAAGGCGTTATAGTTGCTAGCCCTATTATAACGTAGGATACCGTCGTTGTGTTGAGTTGGCTCCACCTCGGCGAAGACGTCGTTGGTCCTGATCCAACCACGACATAGATATAGCTGTCGTTAGTGTGAGATTACTCCACTGCGGCAAAGACGTAGCTAGTGCTGGGTTTCCCCACTACTACGTAGTTGAGTTTGATACACATCGGTTACAAATTTTTTAGATATTCATGTTTTAACATGATTTCAGTTATGCATAGTTTTACCTTGGTTTTCAGATAAGTATCGTGCAAGCACCTTTCATGTGATTTCAGTTTAAATTATGATTTTGTAGTTTTCAGTTATGTTTTGATTAATGAAAATTTCTAAGTCAGTGATTTCTAGTTATGCTATATATATGTTAAATATTTTCTATTAAAACATTACTCACTCGACGTTTTAGCTCATTCTGTCAAATTGTTTTTCCACTTCCAGGTAGAGATCGTGATCCCGGAGTCTGACATGCCACAGACTGTCTGCTACTCGAAAAGTTTTATTACTATTGTACGTTAGTAGTAAATCATGCATGTTACTGTTATAATAAGTTTTGGTACACTGAGATGGGTTGTATAAATTAGTATGGGCTACTCTATGTATAAGATATTTGTATAGTTTCCGCTGTTATGTGTTAACTTTGAGATTGTTTTTCTGCAGTTAAGTTTATTCCGCACTTCTTAAGTTATTGGTATTGTTTAAGTCACAGTTAAGCTAAGATGGTAAGTGAAGATCGTCAACGTCAGGACGAGATTCACTAGTCTCACGCCGTCTCATAGGCTAATGGTAGAGAGTCTGGGAGAGGGTGTGACTATATAGTTCATGTAAATGTGTCAGAGACATGTTTAGGGTCATGGACTCGTGTTTCAGACACAAGACACCCTGAACTACAAGATGTAGGATGAAAATACCAAAGGAAAATCGTTGCAGGTCATTTTATTTCACAAAAAAGAAATTGAGTCTAGGATGTCTTTGGTCGTTTATTTTTGGAAAATGCCTCAACATTCCTCCAAATAAGCCCATTTTATACCTTGAAATACATTTTAGGTCAAACTTTGGTCAATTTTTAAAAGCTATACTCCTCGTCGATTTTCGTTCGTTTTTGTCCGCACATTTGTCCTACCTTAAGTTTGACTCTTAGCGACCTATAGAGTTCATGCAAATGTGTCAGAAACATGTTTAGGGTAAAGGACGTTCATTTCTGAGCCAAGAATCTCTTAACTATGGGGTGTAGGATGAAAACACCAAAGAAAAATCATTGCTGGTCATTTTTTTCTCCAAAGTAGAAACTGAGTCTAGGATGTCTTTGAAAAATTACTTTTGGCAAAAACTTAAAAATTACTCCAAATGAGCTTGTTTTATAGCTAGAAATACATTTTAGGACGAACTTTGGTCCATTTTTTGAAGGTTATAGTACATGTGATTTTCGTCCGTTTTTGTTCTGTACCTTAGTCGTATCTCAAGTTTCTCTCTTCCTGACCTATATAGTTTATCCAAATGTGTTAAAGACATGTTTAGGGTCAAGGACATGCATTTCTGAGCCAATAATTCCAAAACTATGGAGTGTAGGATGAAAATACCAAAGGAAAATTGTTTCTTGTCACTCTGTTCCCCAAAGCAGATACCTAGTCTAGGACGTCTTTAGTAAAATATTTTTGGGAAAAGCTTAAAAATTACTATGAATGAACCAGTTTTATAGCTAGAAATGCATTTTAAGCTCAACTTTGGTCCATATTTCGAAGGCTATAGTACTGGTGGATTTTCGTTCGTTTTGGTCCGCACGTTAGTCCTACCTCAAGTTTCTCTCGTCGCGACCGATATAGTTCACTCAAATGTGTCAGAGACATGTTTCGAGTCATTGACGCGCGTTTCTGAGGCAAGAATCCCTTTACTACGGAGAGTAGGACGAAAATACCAAATGGAAATTGTTGCAGGTTATTTTGTTTTCCAAAGTAGACTCTGAGTCTGGGACGTCTTTGGTTGTTTATTTTTAGGAAAAGCGTAAACATTCCTCTAAATGAGTCCATTTTATACCTTGAATGCATTTTAGGTCGAATTTTGGTACTTTTTTAAAAAGTTATACCACTGGTCGATTTTCGTCCAGTTTGGTTCGTACATTCGTCCTAACTCAAGTTTCACTCTTAGCGACCTATATAGTTCATAAAAATGTGTCAGAGACATGTTTAGGGTCAAGGACGCGCATTTCTGAGCCAAGAATCCCTGATCTATGGGGTGTAGGACGAAAATACCAAATGAAAGTAGTTGCGGGTCACTTTGTTTCCTTAAGCAGAAACTGAGTCTAAGACGTCTTTGATAAAAAATTTTTGGAAAAAACTTAAAAATTACTCCAAATGAGCCGTTTTACAGTTAGAAATGCATTTTAGGCCGAACTTTGGTCCATTTTTTGAAGGCTATTGTACTGGTGGATTTTCTTCTGTTTTGGTCCGTACGTTAGTCCTACAGGAAGTTTCTCTCCTCGCAACCTATATAGTTCATGCAAATGTGTTAGAGACATGTTTAGGGTTAAGGATGCACATTTCTAAGGCAAGAATCTCTGAACTATGGGGTGTAGGACGAAAGTACCATAGGGAAATAGTTTTAGATCATTTTGTTCCCCAAAGTAGAAACTAAGTCTAGGACGTTTTTGGTCCTTTATTTTTGGAAAAAGATTCAACATTCCTCAAAATGAGCCCATTTTATATCTAGAAATGCATTTTACGTTGGACTTTTGTCCATTTTTAAAAAGCTATACCACTGGTCGATTTTTGTCAGTTTGGTCTGCACATTCTTCCTACCTCCAGTGTCAGTCTTAGAGACCTATATAGTTCATGCAAATGTGTCAGAGATATGTTTAGGGTCAAGGACGCGCATTTCTGAGCCAAGAATCCATGAACTATGGGGTGTAGCACGAAAATACCAAAGGGAAATATTTGCTGGTCACTTTGTTCCCCAAACAAGAAACCGAAGTTGGGACGTCTTTGGTAAATTATTTTTTGGAAAAACTTATAAATTACTCCAAATAAACCTGTTTTATAGTTAGAAATGCATTTTTGGCCGAACTTTAGTCCATTTTTTGAAGTCTATAGTACTAGTGGATTTTCGTCCGTCTTGGTTCGCACGTTAATCCTACCTCAAGTTTCTCTATTCGCAACCTATGTAGTAAATACAAATGTGTCAGAGACATGTTTACGGTCATGAGTGCGCATTTCTGATGCAAGAATCCCTGAACTATGGCGTGTTGGGCAAAAATACAAAAAGGAAATCGTTGCAAGTCATTTTGTTCCCCAAAGCAGAAATTGAGTTTGGGATGTATTTCGTCTTTATTTTTAGGAAACACTACAATTTTCATCCAAATGAACTCATTTGATACCTGGAAATGCATTTTAGGTCCAACTTTGGTCAATTTTTAAAAAGCTATACCACTTATCGATTTTCGTCCGTTATGGCCCGCACATTTATTCTACCTCAAGTTTTACACTAGCGACCTATATAGTTTATGCAAATGTGTCAGAGACATGTTTAGGGTCAAGGACACGCATTTCTAAGCCAACATTCCCTAAACTATGAGGTGTAGGACGAAAATACCAAAGGGAAATTGCTGCTAGTCACCCTGTTCCCGAAAGGAAAAACCGAGTCTGGGATGTATTTGGTAAATTATTTTTGGAAGGAAATTAAAATTACTCCAAATGAACTGGTTTTATTGCTAGAAATGCAATTTAGGCCGTACTTTGGTCCATTTTTCGAAGGCTATAGTATTGGTTGATTTTCTTCCGTTTTTGTCTGCACGTTAGTCCTACCTCAAGTTTCTCTCTTCGCGACCTATATAGTTCATTCAAATGTGTCAGAGACATGTTTAGAGTCATGGACGTGCAATTCTGAGGCAAGAATCCTTGAACTACGAGGTGTAAGACAAAAATAGCAAAGGGAAATCATTGTAGGTAATTTGTTGCCCAAAGCAGAAACTTAGTCTGTGACGTCTTTGGTCGTTTATTTTTGAGAAAAACTTCAACATTCCTCCAAATGAGCCCATTTTATACCTAGAAATGCATTTTAGGTTGAACTTTGGTCCATTTTTAAAAAGT